>JADMLE010000001.1:600000-835658 GCA_016508685.1 Cytospora piceae | reverse complement strand
TCACCACGTCCAACCCACGTTTCGCCAACAGCCAATCCGTAACCGTGAAGCTATCTCGAAGGCCTTCCAAGCGATGTGAGTGAGTGTGGCTGCTCATCTTTCAATACCACACATCCATCCCATGCCAACATATCAGAGCGAGGTCGGAGGCCAGGCCAATCCTGGCCATGCAACCAAGCCAGCCGCCCCTGACGGTAACACAATGTAACTGATCAACCGTCGGGAATAAAAACGAAAGCATCACTCCACGACGCGCATCGACAAGCTAGCTGTACGTAACGGGCGACCTGCATGGGGCCGCAGATCTGCTCATCAGTCCGTCCCAGGGTTCTGGACTGCGCCGAGGCTGCGTTCACGTCATTTTACCCCGCGCCCCCTTCGATACAAACTTTCTCTTTCTTGTTGTGTGTGCTGTTGTGTGCGTGTGGTGTGTGTGTGTGTGTGTGTGTCTGTCTCCGTCAAGAGGAGAGACAGAGAGAGAGGTTCTGGCCCCGATCGAGACGGATCACAAGGTGGTATAACAGGTAGCAGCATGCGCAGCAGCGCAGAGAAGCCACAATTACCGACATACACCACTTGGTGTTGTGTGTGGTTGTGGTTGTGATTGGGGGCAACCTGGGCATCCCCATTTCATTGGCTCGAATGAGTGACCCACGAGGGATAGAAACAAAAGCTTGGTTGTGTGTGCACCACCTTCGAACAGGATGGTGCCGCTTTCCCAAGATCTCATTCGGCGTACCTGCAGCTGGGACAGCGCGAGGACGATCCTGGCATGAGGCCATCGCGATGGAAAGGGGGGGGGGGAGGAAGGGAAGGGTGTCTGTCCTGCCGGCGAATCTCAGGGGAGAGAAGCACGCGCACCACACACGCACAACACACCCGCAGAAACACGACCCCCCTACACACCCCCAAAGCTTGGCTCAGAGAAGCTTGATATCCGGCTTGTTGATTGGTGGCGCGCAGTGAGTGGTCGGAAAGTGCAACAGATCTGAAAACTGGCCGTCAAGCTGCCCTGGCTGCAATCACCCGATAATGTGCCATAAGTGTGCATCTAGAATTTTTCCCGAGATCTTGGCCATGCAGACCTTAATAGGGCTCTAATATGCATGCGCCACGAATCTCGCCTCAGGGCCATCCATACGATGGGTTTGATGATGAACGTCTGATGAATCCATGATGAATCGGGCTCGCCCAACCCAGACCAGCCAGCCCATTGTAGGGGGGGGGGGTCGCGCCGCGCGCCCAAACATTTGATATCGTACGGCGTACTAACTTACTACTGTACGAGGAAGACCAGACAACAACGCCCGTTTTTCCCGCCGTTAATCTCACGCCCGAGATTTGGACCCCAAGCCCACAAAGCCCGGTACGAGCCCCTGAGCGTTGTTGCCCCTCCCTCCCCCTTCCGGTCAATTGCCCCGGCAGACGGTCCAGAGCTTCCCGAGGTCTAACTGTAGCCTTCCCCACTAACGAACGAACACATCTATTTCCTGTTTCCTGTTTCATAGGTGTAGGTAGGTGTGTACTCTGAATGGTAAGGAAGGAAAGAAAGGAAAAAAGAATTTCGTGGGATTCACGCGGGGCCGGAGGATTTTGCTTGACCCTTTGATGCAGCGCTGCAACGATCGATGATCCCTCTCGGTCGGTGCGATCCCTGCGACTGTGAAACAACAACAGAGACGGTCCCTTCCACATGGAACAGACAGCACATACATGTTTTGAGAGGCAAGAACACGCGACGAAGGGGAGATTCCATGAACAGCAAGAGAGAAAGAAAGAAGAAAAAACTTCTACATGTAAATGAAAAGACTTGAAATGAACCAGGACAGATCATCATCCCGCCGACTCCGTGCATACGTAAATCAGCGCGCCCCTCCCCCCTCCCCGTGTTTGCCCCATCGCATCAAAGTCAACCAGCTTAATCCACCACGAAAAAAAAAGGAAAAAAAAAAAGAGAGAGGACACTTGCCCCAGGTGTTCGACCGCTCGCTTGACCGTGCCCCGGGGGGAGCGACCCCAATATAATTAAATTTTCCCCCCCTTCTTTCTCTTTCCTTCTTCCCCTTCGATCCAGATGGCCATGTGCGTGGCATGACAGTTCCTCCCTGCACGGATCCACGGATTCACTTCCCAGGGGCCAGGGGAAGGGCCGTGGGGTTTGGCGCGGAGCGGGGCTGTTGTGACACTTCACATTGTGCGCATCTGGGTCGTGGGAAAGCGGTAAAGACGAGACGCATTGATAAAGGACGAATGAGAGCCGACGCGCATGGCCCCGTGGGACTTCTCCCTTGTTGTCTGAGAAAAAATTCACCACCACCATTGATTGCATTGCGTTGTTGTTTTGTTTTTTCCCTTCCTTCTGCAGAGTTTCTCGAAACTGCCAAGGTTATGTCCACCTTTGGCCCCCGGTGGGGACTGCATTTACGGAGTCGGTACATGCACATATGGGACCGGTGAAGGCTTCCCCGGAGCGCCGGATGTCAAAAACCAAGGGCCCCGTCCGGAATACCACCGTCAGCCCCTCAATGGGGCCTGTAGGCTGGCTGGCTGGGACCTGTGGGTAAGGGCGTGAGTGAGAGTTCCCCATCTTGGGCGGCAAGCGAGGAGAGTTTTTTTCTTCGGCTCCCTGTTTTTGATTTGATGGAAGTTAATAATACCCTTGCCTGGCTGGAGGCGTGGGCGGAGGCGTGCCCGGACGGGGCCGCACACTTTCGTACAGTGCTTGCAAAATCTCGTCTCGACCGGCATGCCAAAACGGGCGTATCCGAACAAGGGGGGGGGGGGCAGCGACCAAACGGTGGCCGCCATTTAACTGTAAATAAGGCCTGATTGATATCGTTGATATCCAGGCGGTTGTACCTGGACTCTGATGCTGCTATGAGACATTGCATTATCGTTTCACTTATGCGAGGAAAGCACCCCGCGGGTTTCGATATTGTTCTCCAACCCGTAAGAGAAGCCGGATGGTCTGGCGGTGTCTGAACTTTGGAGGCTTGTCCTACAATGTAAGAAGGTTCAGCTAGCCGGGCTACACCACGCATGCGTCCCCGTCCCCCGGCTGGCCGCCACGAGACCGGTAGGATTCGTGGGGCAGACATGGACAATACCTCGGTCCTCCCGTACATGTGTGTGTGTACAATTGACAAATCTGGCCTAACCGGCGCAATGCTTTATGCCTGCCACTGGCAGGATATAAGCACTGGTTGAGGGGAAACTTCAGCCTCTCAGACACGGAACATGACCAACCCCCACGTCTTTTCCATGGCGCGAAGACAATAATACGCGGGGGCTGATGAACGATTCTCCTCTCGGCGAGACGGAGGCAGGTCGGGGTCCTATAACCAGACCACCGACCGAGCAGCCATACTACCAGTATGTAGACCTCGCAAGGGCACCCGGTAGTGGGTGTCCTTCTGTGCGCTGTTCCTGGTTTCGTTTCGCTGCCCTGACAGATGGTGTGGACTGCTTTGCCTCTAAACGGCTTGGAATACCACATGCAAGGTTAACGCGCATGCAGATGGATGCAGGAAAAGCGTCCATGAAGGCAAGCGAGAAGTGGAAATTTTTCTTGAAGGGAGGGCGGCCGCGTACACCTTTGCCGCCGCGGGAGGTTTCTCGTTCGAGGATCGTAATAATGAGGCTGCCTCGTCACTAGACAACACAGCCACAGTACTGGGGAAGCAGTGCTAGTAGCGGCGATGGCACTAGGTCCAGCGCCCGGGCGGAAGGCTGCTCTGTCAGATCTGTATGTACTGAGTATAGCACCGCGCGGCGGATGGATCAGCAGACTAGGAGGCAGCCGTGCCGAGCCTGTTTATGAGGTGGGATTCTTGGAGGCGGGGGGGGAAAGGGAAAAAAAAAGGGAAGAGCCAAAAGAGATGAAGACAGAAAAAATCCACCTGGTGCTCACCAAAGTGACTCATCACTGGCTGCTCAGCCCTGTGGTGTTTCTATCTTGGGAAATCGATGAGTTGAAGTTTTTGTCGTGTACACTAGTTGCGAGAGATGTCGATCCGACCTGTCAAATCCTTGCGGCCCCCGGGATAATGCAAGGGGGAGCCCTGAAGGAGCTTTGGAACCATCGAGGGTCTGATACCAGGGTTTGAGGCTTTCCAGGGGGGGCCAGGGGGGATGTTTGGGGGGTGTGTCTGCGGGGTGGGGTTTTTTTGAGGGGGAGCATCTTGAGCCGTGTTTCCGAACAAGTCTCAAGGCTGAGAGAACCGAAATTTCAACTTCAATAACCTTTCCGGGCGAGACTTGTTGATATTTGTTCATGATGATGAAAATGAGGTAATTGCATTCTGCTTATTAGACGAAGAGTCGGTGTTGTGTCAGAGAAACTCGAAACGTGCTCTCCCATCAATGCTTATTAAAGCATCCTGATGAGCAACCAGGTTGAACCAGCAAAGTCATGAGTTTCAACTTAATGATTCGTGATTTCTAGTTTGGTTAGCACCATCAAGAAGTTGCTTGTCAAAGAGGACATTGGGGTTCTAGACCGTCCATTCCCCACTATGGAATCCAGGAATCTGTATGTATGTAAGTAAATGTTCGTGACGACATTAATGATGATGACGAGGAGGTGGTCATCCATGGATCAAATTGATGCATATTACTGTGTACACTATAGATCTGAGCAGCATCTTTGCTCCACCATGATGATGATGATGATGATGATGGCGTGTGTTATCCGGCCTGCCGGTTACAGTACCACCAGAGAATGTCGAGGCGCGAAAGGCAGTGACAGACAGACAGACAGACAGACAGACAGACAGACAGACAGACAGACAGACAGACAGACAGACAGCATACAGCATACAACAAACAGCATACAACAAACAGGTCAAATCGATGGAAGCAACGACCGAGTGATGAGCTGTTCACCGACACATGTTCATCAGTTGCTATGCAACGTCCTGCGCATTCCCAGAATCCCCCAAATAGTGGCCCCTATTTTCTCGACCCCATTTTGACCCCATCAAACGACGTCGAACCCCGTTCGAAACCCCAGTCTTGGGGGCTGTTGGAGCTTGGGGAAGGACAAAAACAAAAGAAGGGCGGCGTCTTCGCTGCATCGGCGTCGTCGGGAGAGCGGAGTTCCTGTTAGCTAATGACAGCCTGGGGTCGTGTCACTTGTGCAACAGTTACAGCTCATCATTCGCAATTGCTGCATGATTCTTTACGCGATGGGGGGTATTTCTTGCTCTCCGTATTGGTATGTACTCCAGGCTGTCACCTCCGTAATGCGCTGGGTGGGCTTCCGGCACGGTATCCGGCTGCATGACGAGCCAAGGATGAGGCGGAGGGGGAGCGGGGGTTTGCAAAGTGCATTTGCGATACTGTATGGAATTACATATTGTATCACAGCATTATAGCACTACCTACGTATAGCACCATAGCACTATGGCATAGTAGTACCATAACCATACCAGGTTGTTTCGTGCCTATATAGATTGTATGTGTGTTTCTTTTCGAAACTTTAATTGGTCGTAGCTTTTAGAGTCATGACTGGCAGACTAGGAGAACGTGGTCTTCAAGTCTGGTCAGATTACACATAGAAACCACACTATCCTCTCCATGTGATTGATGCGGTCGATGTGATTGAAGAAGACGATGCGGCTTGGGCGTGGGACAAAATGGGAGAGACCCGCCCGGCTTCGACGTTCCTGACTTTCGCGTGTAAGACGAACCAATCATGACAGTCATCCGGCGCATGTTTCCGTAGGCGTCAGCCTTGGGCACGCACGTTTTGAACGGGGTGAACGGGGTTGGAAGGGAAAAATTTTCTTTGTCAGGGGGCCAATTGTGACATTGCAAACTTGGTCACAATGCGATTCCAGTACGTATGTATGTATGTATGAATGTACATAGTATAGGGCCTGGGAGGCTGGCACTACTTGGCAGCCTGGTAGGGTCGAGGTGAATCGTGATCGTGATGCAAAAAGAGGATCCAAAGAGGATCTTTGGTGGAAAAGTTCAAAAAGTTCAAGAGTCCAGACTCTCAACCCTTCCAAAACGGTCAGGGCCGTTCAGCCAGTAGTCAAAACGGGTCCACTTCCGGCGCCTTTGTGTCACCGTTACACAGTACGGACCCGTACGGACCATACGGAAAAGCTGTGAGCAGAAGGTTGTCAGTGCCAGTTGCTGTTTCCATCTTGGAAAATGGGACGCTTGTCCCTGGGGACGGTGAAGGTACATAGGTACATGTATTATAGTGTATACTTTAGTGCACCCAGACAGTCCAGGCCTTCCAGCCAGCCAAGCAGAGCCAATGTTTAATGCCCACCAGGACCACCAGAAAAGGTACATAGTCTCATACTGTAACTTGTACTGTAGACCAAGTCCTTGTCCCTGTTCTTGCTGTTGTTGTGGGCACTCACGCATTCACGCACTCACACACGCACGCACCCACTCACGCACGCACGTTCACCCCATCACGCAAGACCCAAAAAGCCAAACCTGAACCAAAGCCCAAGCTTACCGGACGCGGAAAATAAGAGTCACAAGGTGCCCTGGCTTATCCGTCTTCCTTCTCAGGTTATTCCCTACACACATTCACACACGAATACATACATACATACAAAGTACATCGTACTCCGTACTCCGTACCTAACTTACCAATTCTCTCCTGCATCTGCAGTGTGCCTCTCGTTTTTTAAAACAATTCCCAACTTCATAGACATCGTTCATATATTGCGTATCCCACCAAGCCACCCGACCAACCCCAAAGCCGGACTCTTCCCCTCCTCTCGTTGTTCTACCCACACAAATTTTGATCGATCTCGCCTTCTTACGTGCTTACACCGCACAACCACCTCATCGCCTCCAATTACCAGTTGCATTGCGCTGCACTTACACGAGACATACCGGCTCTCACCAGACCTGATCAGACAAAAGCCAACCTGCCCCGGACTACCTTCATCTCTTCCCCCCCCTTCTACGTCACCCAGGAGAGTAAAGCAGCTACATAGTATCGGGACACAACATCAAGCAGCAGCAAGCCACCGAAAGCCACCAACGGAAGTCCTCTTTTATTTGGTGTTGCAGTTTATTGGCCCCCTCCCCCACCTCATACTCTGAATCTATATCCTTTGTCCGCCAATAGGTCATCCCAACCATCCGACACAATCCCACTGGTCTGGACCCATTGGACATTGCACGTTCGTTGTCTACCAAGACTTACACGGCGTCCATCATCACTCGCATCTACTTTCGCCGTTGGCATCGTAACAAGGTATCACACGTCTGCTGCGTCCGACCCGGAGCCCGTCAGGAGGACAAACCACGCATACCATTGCCGTCATATCAAGACAGGAACCCCCTCGCCGACCGCGGATCTCCCTCACTCGTTGGACCTTTTTGGACTTACAGTACGCTCGCCATCCTGGCATCAGCGGTATACATCATCGAGGAGCCGACTGCGCCCTGCGGGATTCCAGACAGGTCTTCAATAGTACCACCTCAGTCCCACTCTGGTGGACAAGGACTTCGGCATTACCCAAGTACCGTCAACGCTTGCAAGGCAGGCCGTTGATTTGGGATATTTCCTCAAGTCAAACTTCAAAGGGATTCCGGATTACTCCAAAAACACATCAACCCACGCTACCCTCGCGCAATTGCGACGCGACACTGCTATCATCAACAGTTACGCAAGATCCAGGAAAGGTTGCCAAATACTTGTCTTTCTCTTTCCTCTGCCCGGATTTTCTCATATCTATTTGCCACCGGCCGCTTTGATACGAGAACTTCTCTCACATCTCTATGCAAACGGTCTCCTCACATCACAACCATCTTCAGCCTGCTACATATAAGGACCGCAGCCGCGCACCCCTAGCATTCACACCTCTTTTCCAATTACTCTTTCTCCGTGGCCCGCCGATCGGAATCGACCTGCCGGCCCAGATTGGAAGACTACCTGAGAACGGATCCACGAATCATTAAGCTTCCCCAGATATTGGACCCCCGCCGCTTTCCCCACGCCCTGTGAGACGACCCTTACGGGAACGGGCCAACCAACGAGCAGTGTGACTCGTCGCCAACAGGATACAAGACCGACCCATCGCTCTTCACATTCCAATCTTACCTCATGCATCACCAACGGAGGAAGTCTGGCCACGGCTCTGCCAACACCTCTACCACTGATGTGAGGAAGGCCGTCACCGTCACCGATCTGTCTTCAACCAGACACAAGTCCACACGGCCAACCATGTCTCGAAGGAACACGCCCCAGGTTGCCCACAAGTTGGGCAGGAACCCACGAGACAGGGAACGAGATATCCAGGACGAATACTGGTTGGAGGACGAGAGAGAAAGTTTCCCACAGTTCTGGTAGGTTACACCGGTTTCCCCGTGCTTGCTGGATTTGCCTTTGTTACAACAGTCACGCCCCGTCCGACTTCCCGCGCCCCTTCCAGGCCCAGGTGTTCGTGCTATGGTTGCCTTCCCCTCTGCACGCTGGATTTGAGACACGCACATCATCATCCGATCGTGCGGGTGACCAATTCAAGGTCCGTCGCAGCCGCTGTGCTCTTCGTGAAGGCAATAGGGAGGGGGTGGGGTGGTAGTTGAACGGCAGTCTGCCGTTCCTGCACCTGCGTTCTGCCGTGTACATTTTTACTGACTGGTCAATGTTTAGTATGACCTGCGAAAAGCAATTTGTGCCTCAGGATGAGAAGTTCCTTTACTGCTCGGAAGGGTAAGCGATATCCACCTGGAAGCAATTTACTTTCAATCTGCTAACATAAAACTAGGTGCCGTGCCACTGATCAGCACAACGCGCCCGCATCAAGCATGACGCCCAGGAGTCACGGTCAAAGTGACCGCGCCGGCAACTACTATCCATTCTACGCATCGGGCGACCCAGAGCCCAGGGACATTATTCCCAGGGCGTCGCCCTCGAGGCCCCACTCCATGCAGCTTTCCCCTCCCACGTCGCCCAACTCAACCAGCCAACACACGTCAGCAATGTCAGCTCTTAAGTCCTTGACAATGCGAGAGCCAAGTCCTCCGTCGCCTCCCGCTTCTTATCACACCGCAGTCTGGCCATGGTCAAGTCGCAGCACAGCGACAAGTCCCAGCACATCGTACACGCACCCCACTTCGATGTATGACAGCTACGGCTACACCATGACCTCAGCGAGCGCAACGGAGCGACCGTTGCCATCCCGTCGCCCGGGAGCCTACTCGCGCCCCAAGAGCATCGAGCTTGTGACACCGGTGGTGAACGGCCGGTGATGATGCACAATCCTGTGGGATGGGCAACGCCTAGACCGTCAGCAACGATAAGCGTACACCACCCTGGCCAGAACCCCCCAACACATTCCGCGGCAACCTGCATGGGTGTTCTGGTCATGTGAACACACTCAAGGCACGAGGGATCACAGCTTGGCGCTCGACCATTTTTTGGTGTCTCGGGAACGGGAAGCTCAGGTGCAGCCGGAGTGGCTCTGATCAGCGTGACGGAACCCCCTGAATGGATGGGCCCAGGCTAAGGGGAGGGAAAAATGCGCCCTGTCACAGTTTCGTATCACTCCGGCCCACTCCCGGCTCTGCCTCTCACGCGCGGGGCTGGGCGGTCAGAACGGCGCGGCATTCCTTTTCACACCTATGCGACGCTGCCGCTGCTGCGAATGATCAAATTTCCCTATCTTCGCAATCATGGACGTTTCCTCCAACACACGCCACAAGGGTCGATTTCAGGCCCGCAGCGGGAAGTGTGGAAACGGAAAAATGTCCCACTTCCAGGCTGCGATGGGTACCTGGACCTGGGACGCAGCGCGCGCGCGCACACACACACAACACGAGTCATGACGACGCCGACAACAGCCACCCCGGCGTGGGGGCAACCTTCTTTGTTGCCTACCGGGTTATTAATCTGGCAATCGGGCTTTTGCTTCTTTTGACCAAATCTCCTGTCTCTCACTCTCTGGATCGGCATCACGTTCACGTTCACGTACATACATATATGCAGTACGGGCGGCACGGACACCCGGGGTTACAACACATTGTTTTGTCAGCAAAGCTGACAGCTGATCCCGGAGTTTTCGCTGAAACGGCGGATCTTGCCCTGCCCTTACCTGATAAGAGCAGAAAGCAGCCAGTGCAACGGGAGGAACCAGGCCTCCTCGGGGTCTCTCACTGGCTGGCTAGCTGGGCGGGAAGGCAACTATGTAATGTCTTCATTTGATTTTTCTTATCTTTTCATATTGTTTTTTATCGCGTAGCATTTTCTGGACAGCTTGGGACACGGAAACGGGACGTATTATACCAATTATCATCATCTTGCGGGGCGCTGGCCGGAGACCAACTGGCTGAGCGGATTCAGGAATATTTTCACAAACAAAAGTACATTTAGTTAGCGAATCAAAGGCATTGACCGAGGTCATAAAACAACAGCAGTCTCATAGCAGTCTCCTTCTTCCTCCATCATCCGTTTCGGTTTTCTGTGACTTGAACCTGTATTCGCAAGTCCGAATTATGACGTTATGATACGTATGCGGCCGGAGGTTTCGAGGAAGAAGAGCTCTTTCTCTCCTCCCCCTTGCCGACACAAGACTACCTAGGTACCCACTGGTGAAACCGGGAGCGAGCCCCCTCGGCTTAGATCGCTCTTACTGTCTGTCGTATTGTTGTGTTTGTTATCCCGATAAGACAAGGAAGAACCGTACTGTGCATACAAGACCATCGGTCGGAAATAGACCAAAGCCCTGTGGGGTCGTTCCGCGGTTCGGTTCGAAAGTTTTCTGGAGACTGACTGACTGACTGACTGACTGACTGACTGACCAGGTTCTTTCATCACGACGCATGTGCTTATCATGCTCACTGATGACCCGCAGCGCCGCCGTTTCTCCTCTTCTCCTCTCGGGGTTTTGGTACCTACATACCTATCTCGCTGACCGGTCTGAGTCTGATGTATGTAGGCAACTGAATTTGGGGGGTGGGGAGGGAAGAGGAGAAAATATCTTTGAGAATCATGCATTTGTGACATACTGTGTGCGCGAGTGAGTACGCGCATGCGTACGTCGACGTATATCAGCGTATAATTAATTGTCCTGTGGACTTGACTGTCTCACGTACTTATGCAATTAACTGCACAGCATTCAAAGAGAGTGGCAAGGCAGACAAGACAGAGAAAGGAACCACGGATCCGTAGTAGGCAGGCAGGCAGGCAGGCAGGCAGGCTACCAGGCAGGGCAGGAGGGCGGCAGGGCAGGAGGGCAGCAGGACAGGAGGGCAGGAGGGCAGCAGGGCAGGAGGGCAGCAGGGCAGCAGGGCACCTTCCGCGGCTATGTGGGCGAATCACTGCCTAGGTGGGTGGAATGCAGGTGTTATCTTGTATATACCTAAGTATATATATATATATTTGTTGATTGAGACGGAAAGATGCATGTGCAGGGCAGAGGTCTTGGCAGGTTAGGTAGGGGCTCAATACTATAACGTTGTTTTTTCTCTTCTTCTTCTTTTTGTTTTCTTTCTTTTTTGCCATGTTGGTTCACATCCGTTTTACTGGTCGTGATTATATCTTCAGCGAAAGAAGGGGTAAAGTAACCACCCCCTCCACCAAGTTGCCTTATGCATATATGAATGCTGGCGCGAGGGTCCGCGCAGACATATCCCGAGACCAGCAGCATCCGGACCTCAACTTGAACCCGACTGTGCCATGGACAGAAAGTAGGAGCCCCCCCCCCCCTTTATGCAGCTCGGAGCCGCGAATAACCAAGGGATATCGCACAGTTTTGGGAAGTTTTCTCTTCTAAGACCAAAGTCAAAGTATACTGACGCCCCACGCGATGCCGGGTGAAAGGGGAAATGACCCCCCTGCACCGGATACTGTGCTCCTTCACAGCGTCTCATTATTGCACCTGGCTGTCCCCCATGAGATAATCAAGATAGCAAGGTCTCAACGGTTCGTTCTCGTGTCAACCACCCACCCCCCCTCCCCCTCCCCTAAACCATGCCGTCGAAGACTCCAACGTCATGATCAGGCGAGCGAGAGCAGCAGCGCATAACGCACGTCGTCATCCTCAAGTGCTTTTCTCCGGCCTTAGCCACATGACCTCGAAGTAACACAAACCAATAGATCGGTATGCTTTATTCACATTGGCGCATCCGCGGGAAGGAAGGGGGAAAGATTGTCTAGAACCAGGCAATCATTTCGCCTTTCTCCCGTCGGCCTGCCTCACTTGGTTCTCCCCACCTACCAAACAGCTATCCAAGTATTCCATTACGTAGTACCACCACCGCAAACCTCCGTGACGATTGACATGAATTTGCAGTGCAGGCTTCAAGACTGGGGTAATATAGTGTCATACTCTGCATATCTACTGTGGCATGGACATGTCTACCGCCCCACCGGCATTCTCCATGCTGGCGGGACCGACAAGAGAGTCTAGAACTTCAGATTCCCATAGCATGTGACGTAACAGCGTGTTGTTGAGCAGTCAGTATGGAGTCTTGGGGTGGTAAGTTTAATCTCTTATTTTTTTCTTCTCTCTCCCTCCCCGGGGAACAATAAAACACCCGATCACCATCAAGTGCCCTCTTATCACTTACTACATAATGTCCGCCCTAAGCAAGCGTTCGGACGAGTCGTTCCCGTCAGCCCATCCCGCGCAGCTAGCGAAAGCTTGACGGACTGACGCCGAGGCGAGACAAGGTCATCCCTCCTCCCTGGGTGCGACATGCGAATCTGATCTGGATGTCAGGGCCTTCCATGCGAAACAGGTTTCGGGCCAGCGATGCGATTGTCACCGTTTCGTTTGGGGGGGGGGGGGGTCCTAGGGAGGGGGAGGGGGGGCAAAACGGAGAGGCATATCGACGGCGCGGGTATGGCGCGACTTGATATGGGAGGGTTGTTTTACGTACTTTGAGTATGTGTGACGGGGACTTTGACATATCTCTCACAAAGGTCAGAACCTGACAACACCCCCCCCCCAGATACACCAAAAGTTTGACGCTAGCTTTTCATCTCCCGAGAGGGGGTAAGGCAGGGAAAACTCTTCTTGTTCCCTAGTGCTCGTCGTGGAGCAGTTATAAAATAAAATAAAAAAGGGGGGGGGGTGGGGTGAACGGTGGACAAAGTGAGGCGGTCGAGGAAATATCTTGTCTCGCAAAGGGCGCACCACTCCTCCAGTGGACCGACGACGTCTATCCGGGAGTACCATGTGCCGACGAGGTCGAGAACCGGGCCGGGGAGCTCTGAAGGGAAGTCGAAAGAAGCAGGTTGGGGCTGGCTTCCATCTACGTTGGTCGTTGGTCGAGCCAAGGTTCCTGTCTCGGAGTTGACTTGGGCCCACCGCCATGAGATGATGCATCGCGATGGGAGAAGGGTCACACGAGGCTGAATCCAAACTCCCTTGCGGCAGACGGAGCCGCTGTGAAGAGTTCAACTCAACTCCTTCATTAGAATTCAGTACCCGCGAGTGATGACCTCGGAGGTCTCAATCTCGGATAACGACCAGACAATTAGAAAGAGGTGGCAAGGAGACAAGCCATAGATATCCTCACGACACCCAGATGTTAGCACACAGGATCAATGAAACACCGTAGACCGCGTTGCCACATTCACCCAGAATCTCAAGACACCTGCCCCATAAGGAACGCTCCATCCGTAGCATTTTCCAAACCCTGAACGTGACTGTCTGTCATTTGTCCCGTCGATATGAACAGCGTTGAATTTCTCCATACTCCACTCGAAAAGAATCAAAAGATCAATAAGAGAGACCTCAGGGGGGGTTGGGGTTGGGGGAGTGAGTTAATAACCTCCCAATCCAACCCAGACCAGCCTCAGCCCTCAGCCTCAGCCTCGCATTTGTTTGTCATACCACTGGATGCATTTGCCGTGCCATGATCATGCTTTCCGCGAGAGAGCCCCTTTGCCCTCCCTTCCCTTGAATATACGACACCCTCCCCCTCCCTCCCGTTTCGTCCCGTCCAACCAAGTCATGTGCAATTAATAGAAGCATGTCGAATGCTAATTTTTTTCTTTGTTGCAGTCTTTATGCCATCCATCCATCTCTTACCATTAAATCACAAATCCCTGTTGCGGCCTCGACGACGCCATCTCTCCGTACCGGCCTCTGTTCTGCGTGGTATCGTACGCCTGGAGCACGCGCGTCTGCGACTCGTCCGCCTGCGAGAAGGCGTAGCCCCTCTGCTTGCGCATGCGCTGTACTTGGCGGACTTTCCTGATGGCCTTTTGGAATTGCTCCATCCTGTATAGACGTATCAGTCACACAATCTCACGGGTTCACTGCCAGGTAGGTGACTAGGGGAGGGAAGGGGGGTGGGGGTGGCAACAACATACCGAGGTCTGTAGTCCTGAATGTTGTACTTCTGAATCTCCTGGATGTGGTGATAATTCTGCGGCTTGTACATGCGCTTGGAGTACTTGTACGCAATGTCCCGCAGCAGGCACAGCACCGGCAGGACCAGCATCTGCAGCCAGAAGATGGGGCTGGAGAACAGCCGGCTCACGACACCATAATACTCCGGGGACACGCCGGCCATGGGCGCGATGGTGGCGTAGGCGGCGATGAAGGCGATCCAGAAGGCCATGGAGCCGGGGATCGCGATCACGTGGTACTTTGTCCAGTTGTTGGTCACGAGCCCCGCCTTGCCCAGGACCGTCAGCAGCACGGCGCCGTACATGGCCGTGCCCCACACCCAGTGGCCCGCGACCTTGCCGTCGCCCTGGGTGAGGTCCCATGGCCAGAGGAGCACGCCGCCGATGTAGAGGATGATGGAGTGGTAGACGGCGTTGGCGATCCACGCTATGAACACCCGCAGCCGGAAGAACTGGTTGCTCTGGCCGAGGTTGTATAGCTGTGGGTAGCGGTCCAGGAGACGCGCGGAGACGAACTGGTCCAGGATACCCATTGCCAGAGGGGGCAGTACGGTGAAGAAGACGTTGTAGAGTGAGAGTGTCCAGGACTCGTATATAATAGCACCTGAGAACACGTTTTGGAAGGTGTACTACTAGCAATTAGCTGATGACAATAAAGTGGTGCACAGACACAACTTACCCAGAACTGTGTCAGGTACAAAGTGATGTTCTTGTAGAACGAGAACATGATCGTCTTGCTCACTCGGTGATAGCTCCAGGCACCGTGAACGAGCAGCAGCTTGCGGAGGAAGCGGAACTGCGCTATCGCAACATCTGCACTCCGCGCCGCTTGCAGACCCTCCAGACCGCTGATACCCACGCCTATATGCGCTGCCTGAATCATTGAGACGTCGTTCGCTCCGTCGCCAATAGCGAGGGTGATAGACTCCTTCTGATACTTCTTCACCAGCTTGACGACAAGCGCCTTCTGCAGCGGTGAGACACGGCAGCAGATGACAGCTTTGCACATGACGGCCAAGTCGAGGAACAGCTTCTCCATGTCCTTCTCGAGCGCATACGTAAGGGACTTTCCGTCGATGACGAGCGCCAGGGTCTCCGTCTCGATCGTTCCGTCGCCTTGCGTTTTGATAGCGTCGATCTTTTTCTGTAGGTTGTCGCGAGTGGCTGCAGCGCTCTCCTCATTGACAATGAGTAGCATCATGTCCTCACTAAGGAGCTTGCAACTCATGCCAATGTTGACAGCAGTCTCTTGTCGATCGCCAGTCAGGACCCAGACCTTGATGCCGGCCTGTTGCAGAGTATGGATCGTTTCGGGAACTCCATCTTGGAGCCGATCTTCGATAGCCGTCGCTCCCAGGAGGAAGAAGTCCTTCTCGATGAGCTCTGCGGCTTTGTCCAACTCGTCGGCACGGTTTCCACCAATAGTAGTTGATGCCTTGTCGAAAATGGCGTACCATTGCTGGAACTCCTGGTCAGGAATCTCTCGCATGGCAAGACACAGAGTTCGCAGACCCTCTGAAGCATACTCCTCCAGATGTTGCAAGGTCACCTCGACATGAGAGTTCTGATTGTTCAGCCGTTCCAAGATGACAGTATCGGCGCCTTTGCAGTAGCATCTCACTTTGCCATCGGGGCAACGGAAAATTGCTGACATCCTCTTTCGCGTTGAGTTGAACTCGCACACAGCGAGAAGCTCGTACTCAAATTCTCGCCCGCCGACCTCAATGATCACGGAGCGAGGCTTGCGCGCAGTGAACTTGTAACCGAGCAGGGCGGCACCCTCGACCAGAGCGCCTTCGTCGGGCGAGGCAGCCTGGTACTTGATATTGCCCGTGCTGTCGCGTTCAGGGATGACTGTATGGCAAGTTGCCAACAAGGCGAGGAAATGTTCCATGATAGGCCCAGACTCGTGAGATGTCGTGTTCTCACGGAGTCGCTTGAAATCATGAATGCCCACCTCCACGCCGTCTTGGACAGTCGCGCGCCGGTCTTCTGGTACATCGTCCGCGTACATGATTCCAGCAATTGTGCACTGTTTGAATTCCATCATATTGCAAGTCAAAGTGCCCGTCTTGTCGGAAAAGACATACTCGACCATGCCCAGCTCCTCCACCAGACTGGATGTCCGGCAGTTGGCAGGTGTATCGTTTTTGTCGTAGTACATGTCCAAATCATCGTTAATCAGGATACCGTGCCAGTACTTCACCAGCTCGACCGTGACGAACAAGGAAATAGGCACAAGTGCAGAGAACAAGACCCAGTATGTGACCATGTCTTGGGCGAATTGTTTTGCGACCAACTGGGCGCTGTTGAGTGTGGTGAGGCCCAGATATGTGAGTCCTTCACCATCGACACTCCTCATAATGAGATCACCGACAGTACAAACAACGCTAAGGACCAGGAGAGTGCCGACGAGCATCAACACGAGAAGGTTCATCTGTTTCTCCACCTTGGTGCGCTTGATCGGCGCGGCATTCGCGTTGCGCATGAGCTTTGTCTCATGACCCGTAAAAACGACGATTCCGTGGATCCAGGGAGTGTTCCGAAGCGTCGCGCCACGCAGGAGAAGTTGTTCCGGGTTCAAAGCCAGCTCCTTCTCTCCTGCGCCTGCTTGCATCGTCATAACCGCCTCGTACGTATACAAGCTGCTGTTTGGCTGTTCGGACTTGAGTTTGCCCCCCAACCGGCCCAGATCGCTCGAGCTGACCAACGCCGCGGTCTCGGGAAGGGCCTGCTTGATCTTTAGATTCGTTTCTCCGTCGAGATTGGCCGTTTCGATGTAGCAAAGACCCTCCGGTTCGGAACTGGCCAGAAGCACCAGGTCTGCAGGGAACGACTCCTCGGATTCAACCCGAACAACATCGCCGACTGCTACGTTGATCCATTTCGTATCGGTAAAGTTCGACCCGCGCAGTACCCGAGCCTTGGAGTTGTTCAATGCGCTGTCTGCTTGTTTCCGCCGATAATCCTCGACCAACTCCTTGCCTGCCGATATCAACAACACGACGACCAAGGGTCCTATTGTAGTGTATTGGTTCGTAGGAGAGAGGCCGGGGATCTGTTGTAATGCGGAAGTGAAGAGGAAGAAAATATTGGCATATTTGGAGAACTGCTCGAAGAGGAACTTGGGTAGGAAGGTCGCGACATTATACTTTGCCGTCGACACGTGGTTATCGACGTATTTGTTCGCCTGGTTCGCGGGAGGGTTGTTGAGGTGGATGATCCGCGGTCCCAGGGTCGAGGGGTCAGGCTTGCCGCGTCCGAAGCCGAACTTGAAGGTGCCCATGTCGAATTTGTTTCCCGAGGGCTTCTGCGCGTCCACCGTGGGGTCATTGCGATGCGATCCGGGCTGGGTGAGCGGGAGGTCCATCTCAGAGTAGCCTTCTCCCATGCCCAGAGCATTCTTAGCTCGACCTAGCAAACCACCTCCTAGGCCTAATATGCTATTCCTGTTGCTCTGTCTATTCTCGGCTGCGTAGGCAGCTTGTGCGCCTGGTGCGCCGCCATGTTGGTAGTATGAGGGACCATCCTCCGGGTACGAGTCCAAGTCGTCGTCCGCGTACCGCTGGTAGTTGCCCAACTCCGACGTCTGACTGTACTGCCTGGTATCTTGGCCGAAGTAGGGACGTCCTACTGTCGCAGCGCCTTGTGAGTTCATTTGTGGGGAGACTAGGGACGAGGGTGCCGGTTGGCCCGCGCCGACAAAGTCGTCGTAGGAAACGGAGGGTCGCGGTTGCGCGCCATCGTGATCGTAGGCATCGGATCGGAGAAGGTCGTCGTCTGTCAATTCTGAGCGCTGTCCCTGGCCGTAGACGGGCTGGTCATCTAGATCGAGGAGGAGATCGTCGTTATGTGAGGATCCCCCGTAAGGAGGCCTGCCTGCCATGTTCTGCCACTGGCGCTGGAAATGGCTCTTCGAGATGTCAAGTTCGCGGGCGGTATGACGTTGCGCGGCATCCGGAGAGCGTGTGGAGGGTTCATAGAGCTGTCATCAAAGGAAGGGAAAGAATGGAACGACGCTCGCGATTAGTTGGGGTCGGTTTCGGGTCTCTAGATGGCCGGCGTACGGAATAAGCTGGAAGCAATCAAGTTCGACTTTCTGCTGGCGATTTTGTTCCGAATGCCATGCACTGCCCCTTCCGTTGCCGAGTGTTGGTGCAATCAATCAAGTCAAAGTACGGATCCGTAAACCGTAAACAGAACCTTTGGAAGTACTGGATACGGGGGGTACATGGGGGCTAATATGTAACCCCACAAACGCTAAAGTCACTCTAAACTCTCTAAACGCACAGCCCCCCTCGATACATTATCTAGGTGCCTGCGCATCTCTGTGGCACTGGGGGGTAAACTTTATATAGAAACCTACCTAGGTAGATATAGGGCTAGATTCTGTACACTACCTAGAAGTCCGTTTTACTCACTCTCGCAAAATCTCAGCGGGAGACAGTTGGTTGTTCCATATATTGACTGACATCCTCCGATCATGCATACTCCTGTCGTTGTTTTGGACTACCTAGGTACCTGAAGTTGCATGACTTCCCACTAAAAGCAGCGTATACAATCTATGTTTCGGGCCTGACAACCGGCCCTATAGGTATGTGCCACCTGCCTACCTATTCTCTGACCAGGTTTGAAAGAGAGGCCAACGAAGGCCGCGGTTATAAATATCTTATAAACTCAGAATGAGCAGGTCCGTCAGGGTTAGTTGTACAGACGCGTGACTAGATGAATATGCTCAAACAAGTAAAATCCTGAGGTCTGGGTTCTTTTCTGTAAGGGGGCCAGAGGGAGGCGTTTGGGGCGTAGCTACACCTACAAAAAAGCAAGGAGATACACCTTCTTTGATCTAGCATGGCAGACAGACCGCACATACAGGCTTGTGCCTCGAGTGCTATATCTCGGGTACATTTGAAACAATCTGTCGAGAGCTTGGCACCCAGGGGGAATACTGCACCGTCCACTACCCGTATGCCCATCCCTATCAGCCCTGGGGTATTGATGACTGGGTATCCCAGGAGAAATCTATCAATGCCAGGTACTGAGAAAAAAACCCGCCTCGTCCTTGTCATATCACTAGTCCGAGCCTCGGTATCCGGCAGGGGGTATAAGCCTCGCTTGTACTAGCTTGTCAGCACAAATGCTGCGAGGCAGCCTCCTTCGTCATCAGGATGGTGTAGAGACCAATATACACCTTTTCGACGTGTTCGTGGTCAGAAAGGGCTGCGGGGAGGCCGTGGCATGAAGACAGGCACATAATCATATCCAAACTGAGCCGTTATGCCATGGTCTCGAAGATATATAGAGCAACAAATACGAAGGACTCGCGAATATCATACAAATTTGCCTCCCTGAGGGACCATCCTGCCCAAGTGATTTCCATTCCCAGACCCAGCCTTCTCTGATCGCCTCCCCATCCCGAACCAGGCTCAACTCCTAAGCAATATACATGAGGAAATGGTTTAACAGCTCCCCGGCAGAAAGTAAAGAGGCATATATCGCAATATATAGCGGTTCGTAAACACGACAAACATTCAAGTGGTATCTTTTCCAAAAAAAGAAATCCAAAACCAAAACCTTATTGCTGTGAATCCAAGATAGGATGCATGGGCAGCAACCCAGCAAAATAAATAAGAAATTAGAGCGCACAGGAACGAAACACGTTAGGCTTCCTCCATAATACCGCCCTCACCACCACCCTCGTCACGCCACTCCCGGCTCTTCTCTGTGAGATTCTTCACCCCGTAGACGCGGCCCGCCCACAGGCCCTCAATGGGCGTGCGGAAGGTAAAGGCACGTTGGGAGGAAATCACGCCAATGGTCTGGAGCACAGCTTTGCGGCTATCACGGCCAAACACAGCCGGGTGGTTGATCCACTCGAGAGCGGAATCGAGCTCTGCGTCGAGAGCAGCGACGGTGGTCGAATCGATGCCAGCAGCAGTAGTCATGCTGCCCAGACCAATTCCGTCGTTAGATCGACTGCGTGGTATGGCGGATGCCTGGAAGCCGTTGACAACTGATGAAGCCGCCGAGGCGGTTGGCGATGGTGTGTGTTTCCGGTCGGGAGTGAGAGCGGCGGCAGGGGATGAGTCGTTTGCAAGGGGATGAGGCGTGGCCGGGGTCGACTTGGAGGCCATGGGGGGCACAGGCGGGAGACCACCCTTGCCCAGACCCTTGAGGATTGACCGGGTCTCGTTTAGCAGCGTGTGGGCCCGGTCATGCTGGCCTCTGCTTACCAGGGTGAGTGCCCTCGTAAGCATGTCTGATGTCAGAAGCTCCATCCGTCGTTGTACGATGTGCGGGTGCGGCGGAATTGGCGGTGTTCCGTTCCATGATTTCTTGTTCGAAGAAGCTGGCAGCATTGTAATAGCCAGTAGCGAGGGCCTTGGCAGATGCATTGCTGCTCCATCTCTCAGAATATCGCCCCATGTAAGATCTGCTTGGATCAGTGGGACCTCTTCAACAGAGACAGTCCTTTGATCTTCTTGCTCGACAGGGCCACCCAGCGCCTCGAGACCTGAGACGATGGTTTCCCAGGCATCTTGCGGCAGCTGCTCTTGAGTGGAGTTGTCGGGCAGGATAACGAGTTGAACAAGGATATCGCGCTTGTCACCAAATCGCAAGTCACCAAGGGAAGCTTCTGCATCTCGGCCCGTCGCGCGTTTAGTGATCTGCAGTGCACCGCTGATTTTGTGGAACTTAGCAGGCGATCCTTCCGGCAACTTAAGCTTGAGCTTCACGTTCTGGTGAGAAAGGGATTGCATCGAGCCTAAGCAACCCGCCAAGCACTCGCGAAGCATCATCCAGTCCTTAACGTAAGTGTATGACGCCTTCGTCCGGGTAGAAAGCTCGATCATGGTGTCCGGTTTATGCGTCATTCCGAGACCGAAAGAGTGAATTGTGATTCTAGGATCAGTTAGCATTGTCGTCAGAGGGAGTGCAAAGAGATCTAGTGGCACTTACTTAGCAGCCTCAGCACGTGATACCACGAAGTCCACACTGTCGGCGTCTGATGTTGACGCATCGCTGATGAGCATGATAGTTGCCACTGGGTTGTTGTACTTGCGCTGCATCAAGAGGTCCATGGCCACATTAGCTCCCTCGACTACATCAGCTCGGTGGCTCTTCTGCCCGACCGGCTTGATCGAGGTCAGTACGTTACTCCAGCCTGGCCAAGCTTTCGTGGTCATGCCCACGATAGGCACACCGCCACCTCCAGAGCCAAATGTTACCAGGCCCATGCGATCCCTCTCGCCCAGAGTGTAGACCATGAACCGTAAAGCATCCCGCACCAGATTGATTTTGACACCCTGCATGGAAGAAGAGATGGGCACCACCACGACCACATCGATTGGCACATGAATAGAGGTCATGAGTGGGCCCCTTTGGAATGTTGTGTACTCGGTTGGTGCCGTGGTGACGGACCTTGCTCCTCCCCACGAAGATGCCACTGACGAGACTCGTTGTGGCTTCGTGGAATCCCTGCGCCAGTCCTCCTCATCCTCCCCTGAAAATTCGCCTCGGTCGTAGTCGGGGCTGCGAATAGGTGAGGTCTCAACTGCATTCAGATCCAACAGAGCTTGTTGCCACAGCTTGAGCTGGTTGCGATTTTCAAACCGGAGGTGGAACTGGGGCAGCTCAGCAACCGAGAGGCTGAGGGTCAAAACATTGTCATCCATGTTGCCGGTCTCCGAAACCTCGTTTAGGTGCTTCTTGATCAAGATCGAGCCCTTCAGAGTGCACCTCGAGGTCTTGCGGGGCGCACCGTCATCCCATTGTGAGGCCTGATTCGAACTCTTCTTCTCTTTGACACAGATGAGCATCTCGGCGAAGAGGAAGCATTCGAGCTCCTGCCAGGAAACTTTGTCCTTGCCAACCCGCAGAGTGCCATACAGCCGAAGTTTCCCGAACCGACTGAAGTCCAGCCCATGCCAATTGTCCACTCGACTACGCAGATTCTCAGTCATCTCCTCTAGGACCTCTGGCGACTCGTAAGGATAGAAGCGAGGCGCACTCCGAGCCGGAGACGGCGGCCTCGCCGGGAACGAATCCTCTATCCTCTGCTGTGGAATTGGGGGAGCAGATTGTAGATCGTCAGGATCGGGCCTCCATTTGTTGTCAGGTACCTCAACGCTAACCAGACACGTGAGTGTCTGTTGCTGTCTCGACCTGCTGATGGTAGGGAACTCTGACCGCACTGTGACGGTTGGTGCTGGAATGGGATTCCTCGCGACACCTTTCGGACTAGCCAAAGTCGTCTCCATGGCCTGCAGATCGTAGTCGTGGCGGCGGGGCGGCCCGCTCTGGGTTGTCTCAGGATAGCCACCGGAAGAGGCGTTTCCAGTCATCCCGGTGGCCTCACTATCGCTGCGCATGTGGCCCGCACGTCCAGCGTACTTGTCAGAGCCAGTATCTCTACTATCTCGGAGACTTCGCGAAGGTGTCGGCAGAGGGCCCGTGGGAGGTGGCCTCGGAGCTGAGCCCCTACTTGGCGGGCGGCTACCATGGTCGTTCCATTCGGGCGGGACTGGTGCTGGTGCCAGTATTGGCGCTGGCGCTGGTGCCGGTGCTGGTGCTGGTGCTGGTGCCGGTGCGGGAGTGCTAGCTGACCTCGCGTCATTCACAGAAATCGACCGCACCATATTACTAATTTTTTCTGCAAGGCGACATCTATGGTTAGTGATGATTCGTGCCCATTGACGTAAAGACTTCAGACATACCAATATCCAAGACATTTCCACCACGGCTCGTATCAAGATGAAGCGGCGCATCGCATGATGGACAGTACTGCGATTCGAACTCTCGGATGAATTCGTAGAAACAAGCCTCGTGCGAAACGTGCGAGCATGAAAACTGCAGTATCCTCTCACCGCGGAGGGTATGTTCCAACGGCTCTTCACAGACGGCGCATTCACTCCCCACGAATGTCCGCTCCCTTCGAGTGCGTGTCCGGTCGACGCTCATCATGCCAAAGTTGGAGGTTGTATTCGGTCGTATGACGGGTTCGCGGGCCCTGCTGGAATTGTTGGATATTGAGGAGCGATGCGATGGAGCGCGTAGAGTCCCGGCGGCGATGGAGTGGCCTGTGTCGATAGAGCACACATATTAGCCTCAGAAAGTTGATCTAAAACAATACACCACATGAAATGGACGACAATGCAGACGTAGACGCGACGAAGACACAGCAAAGGCATTACAAAGGGATCAAGTGGCTACAGGAGGGCCGTGGTAGGAGCGTCTGATCTTCATTGGAGGACGAAGATACGAA
Organism: Cytospora piceae; assembly: GCA_016508685.1. Classification (NCBI taxonomy): domain Eukaryota; kingdom Fungi; phylum Ascomycota; class Sordariomycetes; order Diaporthales; family Cytosporaceae; genus Cytospora; species Cytospora piceae. The sequence continues at coordinate 812,049 of JADMLE010000001.1, read as the reverse complement.
GTAAGTAATGAGACATAAGCTTGACTCACCCTTTTCGGGGAATGAGGGACCTTGGTTGGAGTCGCCAAAATTGCTTGAACGGCTGGTGATGTGGTTATTGTTGAGGTTCGTCCCCGTCCTCGCACCGGAACCAGAGGGTATCAGCTCGGTCCCTCCCCAGGCTGATGCGAAGCCCTTCTTGTCGGGACTAATGAGACCAAGTTGTCTCAGGCTGGCAAGCTGCGCGTCCGCGATCCTCTGCTCTTTGGCGAAACCCTGCTGTTTTGCGTGGGATCGATGGAACATATGGGCCCGGAGTTGAAATAAGGACGGCGGCGAAGTAGAAGTCGGAGCGGGCGATAGAAGAAGATTACGGAGCACTTGGTTTGATTGAGCTTAAGCGTCGTCTTCACCTCTTGGAAATGAGTCGCGCAACGGCGTTCCCAAATTGGCGTGGCCCTCGTCAATCAAATGGGTCTTTGATCGTAATCGGATCGCGATGCGGTCCGGGCTCCGGTGTATTTGGGGCCTAGTTTCCTTGGAGCCTCAGGAGATGGATCTTGTAGTTTGAGCAGTTGGGGCCTGAACTGGGCGGATGGGAGACAACCTTGGGACGCTAAACTAGCACGAGGGTCTGGCAAGCCACGGACGTAGCCAGCGTTTGTGCACAGCAAGGTTGCTCTTTGGTTCGCGAATCCTTCGGAAGGAACTGGGGGATGGAAAAGTGATGGTGGCCAGAGTAGAATCCAAAGGTCTGGGTAAAATGTGGGCTGTCACAAGACTCCTGGGGCCAGAGAAAGCTGTTTCAGAGGGGGTTGTGGCAACCATGTGTGCTGCAGGAGCCGAACTGAAGTGAGGCCTGCTGGGAACACGGTGATGGTGGTACTCAGGTACGCAGCAAGGTCCTTTCACCTGCGTTGCTGGAGCTGTGGAAAGTGGGCGCAGTGGAGTCTATGCACCTTGTGCATGCCTTGCAGACTCACTTTTGACTCGCTGCCGTCGGCCGCGCGCTGGTGCTTAACCAGAGTTCGACCTTCAAGGATAATGACTCAATGAGGCATACGGACTGGACTGGTACGTTGATGTCAACTATGTCGCTCAAAATCTCCTGATTAATTCTTGGACATCGAGGGCTGGTGAGCCTTGATGATAGTAGTCGTCGCAGCCCTTTTCCCCGGTGTGGTGCCTATTGTCTGAAGATTTTCGAAAGAGCCTTAAGCGCATTGAACTCAGTACTGATTGTCGTCCTGAGTTCTGTTTCGTCCTGATTCCTGATGATGGGTGTACTGTGTACGGAGTGCAAGACGCGGAGTTCGGTAAGAGGGGCCGTCCCAAGAAATAGACTGAGAAAAAGCGGGCGTTTAGATTCTAACGACTTAGAGGACTTCTAGTACAAGCAATTGTCAAGACGATCGTGCGCTGACGAGAAGTAGTTCAAGGTCAAGAGGAAGGTCAGTGCAAGTTTTGCACGTTTGCCATTCGCTGGGTCACTGCCAATTGGGCGACCCAGCAGAATGGTTGGCGCGTTAAACGGCGTGAAGCGTGAACGGGCTGCTAACGGGCTGCTAACGGGCTGGCGGGCTGGCGGGCAAGCACGCTACGGAGGAGCTACTTGGGCCTGCGAGCCGTGCCTACCAACTTAACCTAGGTAATGCTAGGGTAAGAGCAGAATCAGAATGAAACTACTACATACTAAGTACGACTATGCTCTTTCCGTACACAGCATTGCATACCCAGGTGTATATTTACAGAGTAGATGCATCGCCGGGGTGAGTTTGACTTAATTAGTGCACATGGCGCTAACTTGCAATAGAGCCATTGCCGTGCTCGTCACCTCTATAAATCTCCTGGGCTGACGGGACTATTTAGATCAAGTACAACCCGCACAATACCTGGGTCCTAGAAAGAAAGTTCCAATTGACGTGGGATTTGCGCTGGAGAGCGGCTCATCAAACATCTCTTGCCTGTCATCATTTAAACGTGGTCTGTCCAAGGTGCTCTTTCACGGGCACAGCCTCACAACCCAGCCTCTCAGTCCTCTCCGAGCTTCCATGTGAGCTTCCAAGATTTACTCCACCATCGCTGCCGGACTGGAAAATCTCCAGTGTTTTCAGGAACCAGAACAGAGTGGAACGCGGTTCGGGAGTTATCACCTTTCAGCCCACTGCAGTTCGTTTATTGGTTGGTGCCCCATCCCGCCCGTTCAATCAAATCTGCTGTGGATCACGAGAAGAGATGTGTACATAAGCCGTACACAGCATTGCTTTCGCCCCCAATATTTACTTTCGTGGGAATGGGGCAAAACTGCAGGGCGAGCCGCAACCACCAGCAAGACGCCGCTTGGAGCGCTGGCAGGAGTCCCTTGCAGGGTCAACACTGGAAGGATTTCCCAACCCGAACAGACGTGATAATTCTGGACCGTCGACCGCAACGGATCCCAGGTTAACACGAGGCAACCTGGCTGGGTTCCTGAGATAATTTCGACTGCCTACCTTACTGTGCCCTACCGGTGTGACGGCGATCAAGAAGACCAGTACCCGGAGAATGTCGTGATTGGCTAGGGGGCAGATCTGCAAAAATTCTCCTAACGACCATCTTTCCGTTGCCATACGTCCAGTCATTATGGTCCAAGAAAGATGTCGGCCCAGGAGCTTGGTGTAAAAGGACGATCGCCAGGCTTGGTACAAGGGGAAAAGGGGGCTATCACATATGGGGCTTGATTTCTCCCACTCGAGAACATCAAGTCCAGAGCACGCGCGACGTTGCCGATCCCATTTTACCCTTGCCTGCTTGCCTACCAGGCGCTTGGAATTGGATAGGATCCAGCTGGCTGGCTGTACGGCTCGTCCGTACGACGAGCCGTACAGCCAGAAACGTACAGCATATGGCACATAGTACGTCACGACGGGCCGATTTCGATCCTCCAGCTATTAGTCGCACAGTCGCAGCGTCCTTGCGGAATATTATAATCACTTTGGAACTTGGCATACAAAAGCTTCCAAGGTTCTTTGACAGCTCCTGCGGCGCGGGGTGAAGGGGACGCGAGGGATTGGCTGCTGTCTGCCCTCTGCGTCACATGTTTGGACCAGGGGTTGCGCTCAAGATTGTATGTCCCTGGATTGGCCGTGCACAACCCCCATCCCGGAGAACCACCCACCACCCACCACCCACACTACGAGCTACCTCGACATGGTGATCTCAGATCTGCTGCTGCGGGTGTTGCCGTCGAACGGTTAATTACTAGCAATGTTCGAGCCATGGAATTTCAAGCCTCAATGAGGGGGCTTTTCCGAAAGCTTTCTTCAGCTGGACTCGGCCGAGGATAGCTTCAATATGATCACCCACTCTCTACTGTCAGGCTGGGTGAAGAACGCATATCGACGATCGACACCAAAGCAAGGGGCCATGACGAGAAATTGATGCAGATTCCTGCATGAAATATCTGTACGAAACCGCATCTATACTGGATGGATGGATTGGAATATTGATCCATTTGGATCCTCGATCCCCCGTAACCAACCGTCTTCACGCCTTCAGGCCTTTCCTCGCAGGTTGACCAAACGCAGCTGCAGCCACAATCCTCCTCACCTCCCTAATCAGGAACAGAAAGATGCAACTCGGTTTTTTATGCATAGCAGGATGATTGGCTCTGCCCCTGGATTTCTCAGGCTATCATCGCCGTATGCAGTCACATCGTTCCCTGATCCATGGGCAACTGGTGATTGTCAGGACTCACAGAACTTCGACAGCGGGCTTTCCTCAACTGGCCTAGAAGGATGGTTGATACATCATTTCACGTGGCCCATGGCTGATAGCCGCAAGATTGGCCGACACGGTAACTCTAACGGCCAACGCAGCCCCACTATGCTTCTTGAGCGACCAAATGTCATCATCGTCGACGAAGCGGTAACGAAAAGGGCGCTATCATATTGGCACAGAGGGCGGAGAACCATGCGCGGTTCAGATCCAAGAACGGCGTCCGCCCTAGCCGATGAGATTTACAAGTTATGAATTGCATGGTGAGTGAAGCAGATGGCAGTACCGAGAAAATATGAAGCTCACATTGCTGACCACAAGTTTCCACTAGGATGGTCCGGTTCATCACCAAATCCACATTAAGTCGTCAGCTTGCCTTGTGGAAGTCCGTCATGAACAAATGGCAGTCATAAGCATTTCTGAAGTCTCTGAAACCCCTAGATGGCGAAGCCGGACACCATCCGGCTGACGATGCTTCCATGCGGCCTCCCGAACGTTGCAGTCATTCGCAACTTGACGACGGACATCGATTCCGGCCGGATGCCCGGCTGTAGCCGTAAGCCACAAGGACCAGCCAAACTTCAATTCATTGGGTGATTAAGTTTGGCTTCGACCTTGTCTTTGGCGGGAATCTACTCAAGTTGGTAGGATGTGATGTCCTTGGGGCTCGACGGCAGCGATAACAGCATTCCATGGCATGTCCTCAAGACACTTCCTTCTATACACAGCGAGGGAAGCATGGAGGCCATGCGTTGCATCGACATGCTGCCGCAGGTCTCAAGTACGATGGCTACGATTGTCTTATTGGCAGCTTCCATGGTTCGAGTATCTACCTGAACCCGGGTTGACTCCCAACACGACGCTGTCAGCGAAATCAGCCGGATCAACAACGCTGATATTTTCTATCCCCACGTGCGCTTGTTGCGGCATACAATACAGCACCTGCCCAATAACAACCAGCGAAGGTGGGCGTTGCGATACTCACGGCGGTTCTCCGTACAACGCACTGAGGACCTGACAACGCCTGATTTGCAAGAGATTGGTATGGGCTGGGTCTACCTTTGACAATAGTCCATGCGATTCAGCATAGCACCTGCCATCTGATCGCCATAGTGGTGGGCAACGCGCGGCTATAGCGATCATCGTTATCGAGCGAGTCTCCACTATTGGGCTCAGCGTCTGTTTCGATTCCCTGTCGGACCCTACGGGTGTCAAGGTGGGACCCAGCTGGATCCTGGAAACAGTGTTTTCTTGCGTTTGGTAATCGAAGCTATTCAGATGCGTGCCACTGACCTGAAGAGCGCCCTACTGGGCAGGCGTGCACGCGCGCTGTCGCGCAAGCGAGTGCTGGCATGCTTTCGGGGCACGCGAAACAGGATTGCTCGAGTTGGGTGCGTCCTCAGATCTATATCGTTGGGCTTCAGTGGCGGGAAAGACTGGGTTTTCACGATTCGGTAACTTGTTTCCCCACCGACGATATCAGCCCGGTGCTTCGAGCCCGTGCTTCGCCCGTTGAAGGGAGCCCGACCCAGGAAGCCCAATGGATAAAGCCCGCTTCAGTGAGGGCAGAACACCCAGCCGGGCAGTTTCGACCACGATGCCCCACGCCTTCGCATCATCGGTGTATATGCCATGTCGGCACTTGAGCTGCTGATCTGCAAGTTCGAGATCAGACTAGGCGTCCTAAGTGGGATGCCTACCGCCTCCACCAATCAAAAGCATATTGATCACCATCTCTAGCCGTGTCACGTGTATCGGCACCACGAGCCAGCGTGGGCATCTATACACCATTGCTTCTGTCGCTTGGATCTGGCAGACTCAAGTGGTTGCATTGCAAGTACTCGGCCGTCTGCGTATTCACAAGCGTGTTTCTTCTGCGTATATACAGCTCTCTATGTGGGATGACCCATGGTTCTTTGGAGCAAACTGGCCGTATCCTGCTGGCCTTCGAGCCAGGTAAAAAGCATCATGTTTGCAATACTGCAGTATGAGCACAAGAACTTTTCATAGCCCTACCCCAGAGTCTGGAGTCAAACCCTGGCCATACTCAACTTCCAGGCAAAATAACGCACTTGTCCACATGGCTAGGTCTCCCGCCGTAAGGGAACTGGCGGTTTTTATTGTACGCGCCGGAAGCTCAGTCGATCTTCCCATTGTCTAGTCCTACCTGCTTATCTTGGAGATAGTAGGGTTACATCAAGTTGGGGACGATGTGCATCGGGATCTATACTCCCAGGGGCGTCAATGTGTGACTGGGTACTACACATGGAGGAGAGAGCGGTCTGGTCGATGAATCATAACCTGAATGAGCAGGTATCCTCGGATGCCGGACAAATATCAATAGCAAACGCATGCAAGCGGCGCCACCTATGGCGAGTTTCTTCGAACGTGAAGTGAAGCCTGTTCACGCAATGCAGACATCGCTCTACTCCATAGCTGAAGGGCGTAATAAGTTGCTTGACTAAACCTCGGGCTCAGATCCTCGGCCTCGGCCTTCCGGGCACACGATGCCCCGCCCTTGATTCTTTGGACACGAATAGACGCCCTGTTAGAAGCGCCTATTCACCAAGGACCGCGAGATGTGATCAAATTGGTGGAAGCCCCCCCCCCCAAACGGACCAGTATATGTTTATCTGCGGGGCTTCACAGCAACCGCCTCTTTTTGTTCACTTTGTCCCCCGTCGTTTTTGGGCTGGTCGACTTTCCCGGCACGGGCACCAAGCATGGTAGAGTTTAGCTGTCGACTGTGAGTAACGACGGAGTCTATGTATCTCCAGGCCCTGCTTGGAGGCAGCGCTGGGACGTGTGGAGAGATCTGGATCACCTCCCCTCCTCAACAGACACATGTGGTAGCGATACTTCAAAGGTCGAAACAATACCTTCTATCACAGTTTCAGACGGTATGGCTCGAGATGGAAGTGGGCCATTGTCGTATATGCGGCTCCCCTATTCAGCTCGAGCCACAGCTTGATGTCCCAGGGTTGTATATCGTTTGGTTCTGTGGAATTGAGTGACATATACGTGGCTAGGACCTATGCTTCCTTAGGTTCAAGTCTGCCCATTGACTGTCGGACTTGAGTGACCGCCGGCCCAGCGGCGGGACAGGTAAGTGTCGTTGCAGCAATGGGCTTGGTAGGAGAGTGGTACAATGCACGTGGAAAGAGAAAGGGGGGGGGGGGGTGAAGAGAGAGACGAGTATCAGGAAAGTATCATGAGAGGGCAACACCAATCATCAGGCTCCAAAGGAAACAAGACTTCTTTGACAAATGCGTCGTTTTGAGATCTAGCGCTCTATGCCTGCATTCGGTAACACGCCGACAAGCAGCTCTTTTCTCCTTCGATACAGGTGGATATCACTTCCACGCATTAGGCTTTTCCCCTGCGAGTCTATGTTTTGATGGATATACAATTATCGTTATCATCCTCATTCCTCAAGTACTCTTCGTTTAGTCCTCATCCCAGTTCTGTGTCATTTTGTTAGCTTCGCGGTCTACCGTCACGCTGAGATCTGATTGCTTACCGGGTTGGGTCCTGGGGGCTTGGGACCACCGGCCTGTCTTGAGACGATGATCTGGTCAACAGAGAGGACGGTCCTGGCGGCCTCGGTCGCCAGCTTGATGGCCCAGCTCTTGGTCACCATCAGATCCAGGATACCAGCATCTTGGGCATCCAGAATTCCAGTGTCCTCCTCGTTCTATATGACCTCGTTAGTTATCAAGCGAAAGATAGGATATCATGTGGAGGAGAGCATACCTCGATATCAACACCGACAGACCAGTCATCCTTGCGGTTGTGTGCAGCGTACAGCCTGCTCAACACCTCCGTAGCATCCAGGCCAGCACTCTCCGCAATCGATCGTGGAATGACCTCGAAAGCCTCTGCGTACTTCTTGATGGCGTACTGAGCAAGACCTGGGGTCTTCTCTCCGTGGGCCGTTATCCTTCCAACAAGCTCGATCTCTGACGCACCGGCTCCTGGCACCATACGAGCGTCTTTGGTGATCGCCTTAATGACGTTCACACCATCATCAACGGCCCGCTCAACATCGTCAAGGTGGTTCTGGGTGGCTCCTCTCAGGACCAGAGTTGCCGTCCTTGTGACTTCGTCCTCCTGTCTAAAAACTGTGACGCGGTCGCCACCAATCTCCAAGGTCTCCACGACATCGACGGAACCCATCTCATCCGGCATGGGAGCACCTAGCCTAGCCAGGGGTGTGGCACCAACGACCCTGCAAATTCTTCGGAGATCGAACTTGCTGAGAATCTTGATGACCAGGATACCGTAGCGGTTAAGGTAGTGCATGGCCAGCTCGCCCACGGTTGAACCGGCAATAACTACCCGCAGACCGACGTCGTGAAGTTCCTTAATAGCGGCCTCAAGTTGATCCTCCTCTCCCTTTGTGAAGTCGAGCATCTCCTTGGCGTTGTGCAACAGGACCGTTCCCTTGGTCTCGGTTTGGCTGGTGTCGATGGGGCAAGAGAAGACACCGACCTTGGCCTTGGTTGCCTTCTTCACGACACCGTTTGGCTCCTTAGGGAAAACCATACCCTTGACGACTCGGCTCTGGTCCAGGCTTCCACCCATGATCTTCACGACACGAATGTTGTCAACATTGAAGTTGACAGCGTTCTTGGGCAGCACTGCAAGTACGGCCTCGGCGACCAGGTCCGCAAGGAAGTCCTCGTTTCCGTTCTGCTTGCTGGCCACAACGGTCCGGATGGCCTTGGCCAGCTCCTCCTGTGACGTAAGATCCTCCACCTTGTCGACCTCAAGCTCCTCCAGGGTCTCCAGGGCGAACTTCTGGGCTCGCTCGTAGCCGGTCACGATATCAGAAGTCTTCAGGCCCATGCGGAGGAGATCCTCAGCTTTCTTCAGCAGCTCACCGGCCAGCACGATGACCAGGTTCGTAGCATCGCCCATCTCGGCCTCTTGCTGTTGACTGGCCATGACCAGGAGCTTCGCGGCGGGGTGGACGACATCGAGTTCGCGGAGGATGGTAGCGGCGTCGGAGGTAAGGATCATCTTCTGGAGATGGTTGATGACAATCTTGTTCCGTCCGTAGGGACCCAGAGAGGTCTGAACGGTCGAGGATATGGCGCGACACGCTTCGATGTTTCTGAGGACAGCGCCATCTTCGGCGTCATAGCTAGAGTTGGATTGCCCCTATTAGCCTGCGGTCTTGAGACGGTCGAGGTGTACGAGATACATAGGTAGGGAAAGGAAAGAGAGGAGTTTACTTGTTGTAGCCTTGCTTGAAAAGGCCAGCATTCGGCGCGCCGGGAATGCTAAGAGACATGTTGGAGGGCTGCTGTGAGGTTGGGGGAAAACACAGATATGAGGACCCTTGGGAGACGTGTTTGGTAGAGTATACGTGGGGTAGGTCGTTAGAAGCTCAGCAACTTTTTGAAATGTCTGGCCGCTCAGCACTTTTGACAGCTAGAGCCTGCCAACCTGCCTGCCGGTGGGGTTGCTGCAGACCTCCCTGGCTCCCTGGCTCCCTGACTCCCTGACTCCGTAGCTAGCACGGCACCGCTAGGTACTTCTTACTGTGTAAAAGACCTGCACCTACCACAGTAACTGGTAGGTAGTTACCTAAGCTTAGTGTCCAGGCACTTACTGTGTAGACACGCTAAAGGGGAACACATCGATGGCCCAAGCGCTCACAGCTTTTGGAAGCTAACAGTTGCAGCAGCATCAGAAAGGACGCGACGTTGGCGACGTCTCTCACCCAACTCAGCTTGTAATCTGTCAAACCACTTACTCTTTTTCCAATCCTCAAAACGGCTCCCATCTTATATTGCTCTCTAAAATCACAACGAGAGTTCCTGGCACAACACCAGTACAGTACCTCCTCTTGTAGAAGATCATTTCCCCATCTACCTCTTCGAGAGCCTCGCAATGGCACCCGCGTCCTGTAAGTCAATACTCTCCACAATTCGCGCTGCAAACGACTCAATCCAACCCTGGCTCTCATGACCCAATCTTCCTAAACTCCTCTACGACTTGTACATACTGCCCGTGGCCTTGGCAAGACAACTTCAACCCGTGCCCACAGAATGGTGTCCAACAAAGTCAAGATGGGCCGCAGAGCTGACAATGCTGATCCCTTAGCTATCCCACCGGCTCTGCCTCCCTCCGTGGAGGAGGCTTACCGTCGCAAATGCCTGCAGCTCAAGCAGCGGACCATGGAGGTCGAGGAGGCCAACGACGCCGCGCGCCTGCGCCTATCACGACTACAACGACAAGTCGAGAAACTCCGCATCGAGCGCGCATTCCTCCTCGAGCAGATCGCCAAGCGCACCAGCACCAACGTCGAGGACTCCGAAGGCAGCCCAAGTCCACCACCTACCGTACGTGACGGCCCTTCACCTTCACCCGTACCATCGTCTTTGCCCACACGCCCTTCTGGACCCCGGCGACAAAATCCATCAACTCGCTTTGGAACTGCTTCATCGGGTGCTGACCATGACCTGCAACAACAGCCTCAGGAGAAGCCCTTGCGAAGCAAGCGTGGCCATCGAAAGCCCTCCGTCATTGCCAACATGGAATCCAACGGCCCCCCTCCTCCCTTCATCAACCAGAGCATGCGCACCCTCTCCCCCAGCTCTGATGCTTTCTCTCATTCCCACGCCGAGGCCAGCCAGAAGGATCCGTCCCACCGCGCCAATGGCGTGTCCAAGCCACCAAAGAAGCCCAGCAGCGCTTTTGAGCTCTACTGCGACGACCACCGCTCGGCCGTGAGCTCCAAGGGCGAGGATGTCGATGTCGAGGCAGAGCTTTCGCGCGGCTGGGAGGACTTGCCCGAGGGCCAGCGCGAGGAATACAAAACTCAGGAGACCAAGGCCCAAGCGCAGTACGAGAAGGAGAAGGATGCCTATGCGGAGAAGGAGAAGGACAAGGCGGAGGCTAAGCCAGAACCGCCCGCTGAGTCCCAAGCAGAGGACACTCCTGCTCGAGATGAAGATGTCGATATGCAGACCGATGACACACCTGCCGCGGAGGACTAGAGGTCGTCTCCAGGAACAACATGGATGGCAATCAACTCACTGCCATCTGTCCCGCAATCATACACCTCATACTCGAGAGCCAGATCCAACCGTTTGCAAGCACGGCTCGTGAACTTCTGACCATACTGCGTCTGCCTCTCGAACCCACCCACGAGAGCCCACCTGTGGAAGCTTCGAGTGTGGGATCTCAGACTTTGGAAGTTCGGAATATACAACAGTTGTCTTCAACGGGTTTACACAGAACCCCTTGTCCAGGTCCACTTCTGGATTCCCACCGAAGGCACGCTATAGTGCCGTCGAGCCTGGATGGTTTCATCTGTCTTACTTGCAAAAGAAAGTTGGCGCACAGGAGTCTGTTTGCGATGCATTTAGCGGTCATCAGAATTTCACACCAAAGCTACTTGGTGTGCCCATATACGTATGGGTCTTTTTGACAACCTTCAAACCAACGCTCCAAGTATCCAGGCATATCGAGAGGCTTCAAATGGTCAGTTTGGGCGAGGACCGTGTTATGGACTCATCTTAATGCCGCCCGCGGGCGCGACTTTGCAGCCGTTACGAAGCCGGCAGTAGCTCATTTCATGGAGGAACATGCCTGTCAGGGATTCGCGTCGCACCTGTGGAGGTGGAAGGAAAGGAGGAGCCCACCAATTGAGAGTATGGCTCTCGTCAATCGGTGTGGTAGAAAGTCGCTTGGTAGTAATACTTTGACATTGATTGATACATATAAAAGCATATCCAAACGCTGCCTGTTCTCGCGCCTTGCTTGCTGTGATTTTCAACGCCGCTTGTTTGGACATTTAAGCAAAGTTTTGTAGTTGCAACCGTTCCTTGTTCTCCCCCGTCGGTGGTGTAACAACCGTGGGCCTACCACCAGTTGCTTGCACCACCAAACCATCAGACCTCCCATTGTTTGAATTCGCTCAGCCCATTAACCACCACCGTAGGGGCCGACCTCATCTTGGTCCTTGGGCATGCTTTTGTTTTCCTTGGCTGTGAACATTGCCCGGTCTATATGAAACTTGGTCAAGGCAGAAACATCCTGCCGTATATGCCCACTACCCATCCATTCGTTCTGAAGTTGCGCTGATATGATGCCGGGTCAGGAAATCGACAGCATCGCCTGCTCCCAGTTTCCTGCTACTCCCGCGGCTGCAGAGAATGGAATGTGTGCGCGCCGCTATATGAGATGGGGGTGCCCGGACGGTTAAAGCTCGCCCCACACTGTATCTCGCATAAAGTTCAATGGTGTGAGCTCTCGGGTGGACCTATTCGGAACAGCCTCTCTGGATGGTCCTTTCTGCAACGTCCCCTGCGGTTCGGGGCCTGCTGGAAGACCTCTGCAATATTGGAACTTGTCTCGCAGTCTAGTCCACCCAGTACATGTCCACGAGGATGTTGATACCCGCCACGAGGATTTCAGCCGCGATGAGTACAATGACTAAAAAATCACATAAGATCAGCATCACTTCATCACACTAATATACGGGAAACGAGCAGCGAGCAATAGGTGAGAACTTACCAATCCACTCCAACTTCTCTCCATGGCCATGGCTCAACTGGTCCTTCAGTACAGCCAGCAGGTCACCCACAACGTCCATTCTGTCCGTCAGCACCTTGACACGTTGGTCCATCTCCAGGTACTTCCGCACGGCTTGGTACACCGGCTCCAACTGCGGCTCCACCCAGAACAGCTCGGGCGTGTCGAGGATGGAGCCGCCCAAGTGGATGTTCAACTTCAGGATGAAGAGCTCGCCAATCTGCATGTGGATCTGTTTCCGGGTGAGGGCTATTTTCCCGGTCAGGGCAATCTCGGTTGGCACGTCCTTGCAGGCGTCGATGGTCGAGTCCATAAGTTCCTCGAAGAGCGACGTCTTTGTGCTCTGGGCGAGAGCGTGGGCTATGGCCAGTTTGACCTTGTAGTTTGTTTTGTCCCGCAGCGCGATGAAGTCGTTGTAGATGCGCGCCTGGTACTCCCTGGTGTAGTAGAAGTTGAACATTTCCACCTCGACGTCGTCCTGCGATAACTTCTCCAGCTCGAACTTGGCCATCTCCTTGAGGAAGCGTTGTTCTTGCTGCACTGTCATTCCCCATATCACCACGACGCCGTAGTCAAACAGGAACACCTCAGGAGTGTGCACCTCAATGTCGAAGTCCGCTGTGTCGAATATGGCGCTCTCGTCTCCTCTCTCCGCAGCGAACGTGTCCGGCTGGCTCCCATAGGTCTCCTCACGTTCTTGACTCTCCTGCCTAAGGTCGATCAGGTCTTGAGTCAACGGATACCCCGCCTCTGTAGCCGTGGCCGTCGCGTACTCCCCTGTCGAATGCCTCCTCTCGTACGGGTGGACTGGGTTGGAGTGCACCGCATTGGAGGGCACCGGGTTAGAATGCACCGTCTGGTACTGCGGCGTGGACGAGCCCAGCTCCACCTGCTTGCTATTGTAGTTGTAAGGCGTATATATGCACTCATCGATCAACTTCGGGTTCGTCCCCTTCGCCTTGCCCTTGGGGCCCTTCAGGAACCGCATGAGCCCGTCCATATCGTATTTGTTGGCCGTGCAATACGCCGTCACCCGCGGCAGCCGGTTCCGGTCCGCCTTCCCCAGCCGTGCCGCGTCTCGCCTGGCCGTGGGGTCCTTGATCCGTGTGTATTGGGAGTAAACGTCACGCCCGCTCTCCTCGTCCGGGCCCTCCTCGCCAAAGTCGGGGTTGGGCAGGAGCTTAAGTTTCTGGGCGTTCTTGGTCGACCTCTGCGGGCCAATTTTGATCGCCGAGGCACCGGGGAGGACGGCATTGGGACCGCCGGCGCTGTGTCTCCGCCGCATCTTGGAGTTGAAGGCGCTGAGCATGGGCGCCTGGGGGCCGCCTGCTAATGTGGAGGATGCAGAGCCTGAGGGCCCTGCTATGGCGGCGACGGGGGAGGTTGAAGGGCGTAAGGCATAGTCGTCGGCTTGGGCCTCGATCGTTCTGGAGACGGGGTTGGGATTAAAGGTCACACTTCGTGGGCCCTTTGGCCGGTCGCCTGCCGCCGCTGGCAATAGCGGCGAGTTTTCTGTTGTTATTGAGGACATTATGTGGAATGTGCTTGGATTGAAAGAGTTGTAGACTAATTGTCGACGTGCGGATGCCCGTATAAGAAGGCAAACGAGAGGCTGCCACGCAATGAGGCCGGTTTAGTGTTGGGAGAGCTGCCAAAGTTGTGCACCGCAATGACGTCTAATCAGGTTGAAATTCAAAAGAGCCTATTTCGATTGATACCAGCACATTGAAGTGGGGCCGCTCTGACTGTGGGGAAGGTTTAACACCGTCGACCAGTTGTGACCCCTGCATGTGCCAACTAGTATCATAGTTCAGGCACCACCAAAGTTTACGGAATATATATATCTTTCCTTTATATACGCAAGCTCTATCTCATTCTACGGTTGTTATATTGGCCTTTTTCACCTGTAAAACGTCCGTGCACTAAAATTTGGTAGCCGATAAGGATTCAAGCCTGTAAAACCGCTTTGCACTAACAGAGAGTGTATACAAGCTGTTAGGGTAAGTTTTCTTAAAGAAGGGCTAGGGTTAAAAAGGTTATTAAAAAAGGTAAGTAAGTAGCTAAGTAAGTAGCTAAGTAAGTAGGTAGGTAGGTAGGTAGGTAGGTAAGTAAGTAAGTAAGTAAGTAGGTAGGTAGGTAGGTAGGTAGGTAGGTAGGTAGGTAGGTAGGTAGGTAGGTAGGTAGGTAGGTAGGTAAATAGGTAACTAAGTACGTAAGTAAGTAAGTAGACAAGTAAATAAGTAAATCTATAGATTTAATTTATAATTACTAGGCTATAAGAGTTATAGAGTAATAACTAAGTAAATTTTATATATAACCCTAACCCTATGTATTACCTAGATAGTTACCCTCTTAATCTAATAGACCTCGCGTGTGGCGGGGTAGCAAACCCTAGTATATATATATGAGCAAATGCTTAGACATATAGAAGATATATGGTTTGGCTCATATACCGTGTACGGTGGTCTTGAAACCTTTCTACCATCGAGGTTTACCGTTGCCTTTCGACTCTTCGCCCTTCTGTCTCCCTCCTGGGATTCGAGAACCCAAGTATGTCTTGCCAACTTCTAACAGGTCCAGTCAACCAGTCTCAGTTCGTTATAGTCTTGGTCTCGATCTTGAATCCGGCAGTGTCCAGTCTGTCCACAAATCCTTGCCCAAGGCAGGCAGCTGTGAAGACTCCGCCTCCCCCTAGATCAATGTCGTCCTCTAGGACCGTGGCTGCGGCTTGAGCCAAGAAAACCGCGGTCACTACAAAAAGTCAGTCATGAGCTCCTCTCGTCAGGATCCAGGGCGTGGATACTCACACGCATACATGCTGCCATTGAACCAGGCGCGGCAGTAGGCCTGCTTGCCCACAGCCGTGTCAGTATCAGGAGTAGCGACGCCCCGATATTCCAGCTCGTCCTTCTTGGCCTGCTCGATGTCTGGTCCCTGTCCTTGCTCGTACACGAATCTCTTGACCAGATTCCGCAGCGGGGGCAACATTACAAACAGGAAGCCAGCCACAGCGATGCCCAAGTGCACAAACAGCCCCGTGAGCCAGTTTCGCGTCTTCATGTACTCTCCGAAGTTGAAGTTGGGGCCGTAGGACTCGTCTTTCTTGGAGGGGATCTGGGAGAAGAGACCCCACGTTCGTTGGACTATCGCCCTATCGCTATCGCCGGCCGGGAAGGTTGTCAAGAGTCCCAGATCGGGCACGGTGCGCAGCCCCGTGAGCATTGTGAAAATGGAGCCTCTCTTGGCTGCAGCATTTGGGTTTGGCACAGGCGACAGTGCGAATGGCTGCAGCGCCTGGCCTATCTCTTGGAGGGTGAAGTTGTCGAAGAATCTCAGAACGGTAGCTAAAGTCCCTCCAGAAGGTGAAGCACTACGCCTGTATCAGCAAAGAGCTCACAGACATACTCGATCCACTGGTACTTACTCCATTCGGTGGACGGACATGACCGTCTCGCCTGTCTTTGCCCCAAAAGCCGTTCTGTTCTGCTTGACCAACGACCAGGCAATAAGGTCTGCTGGGGCGGATTCGACACCGATTTCAGGAAAGAGCATGCTGCCGGACTCCTTGGCCACGTGCTCGTACTTCTTGATCATTCTTGCGACAAAAGGGACTTCCCCAGTGACGTCGAAGTAGTGAGTACCATTTTCGGCACATGCTTTGAAGGCCTTGGCTGAAGTCAGTCACGAATTGGTGATCTAGGAATACTAAATATGAGGTACTTACATGCTCTCCGTGCTGTCCATATGGACCAACACTCGAGATCAAGATGAATGTTTTCTTGGCAAGGGCGCTCAAATCCGCGTCAGTCAAGTCGCAGGTCTCAATATCTAGAGACTGATCAGTCAAGATCACAAACTCAAAACTGCCATCGTTTGCAGCTGCTCCAGATGATGAGACATGAGATTGGCTCCGACGGGCTGCCAGTGTAGGCCATCCAAGAATAGGAGGAGGCCACACAGTATCGGGGACAGAGCCTCAAGTGGTTGTTCACTTAGTAGGAGGGCACATACCAGGTTGCCGGCGGTCCGGGTTCAGACCCTTGAGTTCAGCTGCGAGTTTCTCAAGCTTCCCTTGAGAACGACCAGCGATCGCCCATTTAAGATCGGTGGGCAAGTGTTGCGTGATGTGCTCCGATGTATACTTGCCCGTGTAACCTGTTATGGCCTCCTGTCAGCCAGGTTCTGGAACATTGATATGTGGATTACGGACCGGTTGCCCCGAACAACACCAAGTCATATGTCCGGCCGTGGTGCTTGATCGGCATCTTGTAGCAGTTTCTCGAGGAATATCGTATATTGGTTGTATGGAGACAGAGACTGACGATGCAAAAGCAAGCACTTCGGTGAAATTCAAGAAGCGTCACAGGAAAGGGTTGATCCGGGTCACTATAATTAAGGTCTCGGGGATCGAAGGAAGTGAAGATTGCCACGCAAGATGAATACAACTTCAGTAAGGATATATTTTGGTGGATAGAATTTGTATCTTGATGGGAAGGCCAGCATGCCGGTTTCACCCTCGACTGATACCTCAACATGAGCGCATGGGGCCGGGGTACCGAAGTGCCTCGGCTCAAAGCGCCCTCCCTGTCATTGTGTCGATTCTGCTGGCGTCCACAACCATACTCTCGACGCTAACAAACAATGATATAAATTCCTGTGTGACAACTGAAGAATTAGGAAGCCGCTCACGAGGGGTTAAACCATCGTGATGGGTTAGAGAATGATATCGGCTTCTTTGGAACGCTGGAAGGAGTCTACTGTTACAGGGGTTAGAAGTGAGAGTCGGCATGTCAGATTGGACCCTGAATTAACAGCGGCGCTGCCAGCTGGTTGCCGGCTGCGGGCTGCGTCATACCCCCGACCAGCGCTAGTATCCAAGCTTTGGGCCGCTCCTGCCTCAGGCACTCAGAAATTTTCACTTTGGAGCCCACAATCCGACCACTGCTGCCAAAATCCATCGACACCAGCAAAAGACGACTCAACCTCGTCCTCTCAAGCCACTTTTCGCACCACGTAAAGTCGACCACACAACTCAGACACAATGGCCAAGGTACGATTCAAATCGATGATAAACTTTACATGAGAAAGTGCTGATCGTTGATTCTTCAATGTAGCGAACCAAGAAGGTCGGAGGTACGTTTGCGACATGCCCAGAGACAGAATCACCCACCCCACGAGCGAGAACGAGCGATGGTCGAGCACGAAGCATGCAGCGGATGGAGACGAATTATCAACGCACCATGATCTCAAGGAACTGTCGCCCACGAGCATCCACCAGAAATGACAATTGAATGATGTGGGCGCAACATGCGACAGACTTCAACTTGGAAAACACGACAGCCAGAAACAGACGCCCGCCCTCCTACCGCTCACTGCTGCAATGCTCGATCACCATCGCTCGGATGCCTCGCTGGGTATCACTGCACAACCATTACAAGGCTGGAAGGCTAACGATCAATATCACAGTGACCGGCAAGTACGGCACAAGGTACGAATTCGAAACTCCCCTCTCCCGATGACAACCATCTACCCATCCGTCTGCGCAATACACCCGCTTTCAGAGGATTCAATCTTCCGAAGGCGAAAAGGGCGATGACTCGGCCCCGCGGTCGTTTCCACTTCAACAAAATGGATTCGTTCGCGAAGTCGGGCACGCTCCTTATGACTGCCCCCCATGGCCACGGATATCGGTTTTACATGAGACTGGAACTAACATGCATGATTAAAGATACGGTGCCTCGCTCCGAAAGTCCGTCAAGAAGATGGAAATCACCCAGCACGCCAAGTACACGTGCACCTTCTGCGGAAAGACCACTGTCAAGCGTCACTCTGTCGGTATCTGGGACTGCAAGTCTTGCCACCGCACCGTTGCGTAAGTCATTATCCAGACCAGGGGAAGCCAGGTGGGAGCTAGAAGAGCCAGAGACTAACATGCTCAATACAGCGGTGGTGCTTACACCGTTTCCACACCCGCCGCTGTTGCCATGCGATCAACGCTCCGTCGTCTTCGCGAGATTGCCGAGGTTTAAGGGGCTTGAGGGACGAAGGTCGAGTGGTGCGGGAGGTGTTCTACGGCTTTGCTTGCTTTTCATCACATTTTCGGGTGTCAGGGAACAAAAGGAATTCTCTTTCAGCAGGGCATACGAACATCGACCCATTGTTGTGAGGATGGTCTCCGATGGATTTCGACGAGGCAAGGAATCAGATAACGGAATTGATTCCATGAACAACAACATTCAGGCCACTTCCAACAGCAACGTTGAAAGCAATGTGCTGGAAGATTCGGTCCCAGTGAGCTTGACATGCAAGTGACAGTGACGGGTTGTATTTGGCTTGTCACGCAGTGCGTACACTCCCGTGTAGGGAGGGAGGCGTGTGACCACAGCCACCCCGGCCGAACCCTCTCTCCAGCCTAGTGCGGACGCACACACACGCACACGAACACGATCTCGTCGCCTCACCTCGCCTTGCCTGGCTTAACCGACCTATATGCAACTATCGGTGCCTGGCAGGAATAGCATATTGCAGGTCACGTCATCTCTGCAACTATGATCTATGACTGGCCATAGCAGAAATCTGTGCGTAAGTTCGCTGTGATTCGTTTTGGGGGCTGTGAATGTATCGCGGTCTAACATTTGACCTGCTGAAGCCTACTGGTCGCAACTGTGCCCCATGTCCCAAAATCACCTCGCAGTGAACGCTAGGATGTCTTAGAAGGTAGCAAGTAAGTGCGGTCATGCGGGTCCAGGCTTCATCAACAGGCGGCACCTGGAAATCGGTGGCATGAGTGTGGCCATCAAGGTGTGGCGTATTTTAGGTACAGTAAGTGACAGAGCTCCGGTTGAAGATCCCCAAAGGAAAAAAATCATCTCCATCTTAACTGCTCCGTATTTGGGACGTTATTCCAGAGCCAGTACTTATCTGCGCTGTCGCATCGTAGGATATGTCATTCAGGAAAACGCAAGTACCTAAGTACCTTGGATAGTCTAAGTATTCATTGTTGGAATTCACTCGAGCCAGGCCAACGTCCCGAGTTTCCTATGCGCAATCAGTTGCCCCACATGGAGCAAGTCTTAAAAAGAGGTTGTTTCGTCATTCGGTTTTTTTGACGATTTGTCCTCTGTCTGTCCATGTAGAAGGGAAACCATTTTCTTCTCTCGAGTAGATATCATATCACTTGATCACATCATTTGTGTTCGTCCAGACTTTCCAGGCCGACCTTCTCCAAACGGGAAGCCCTGTTCGCGGCTGGCAGAGAGAGAAGAAAGGCTCTCAGGATCTCCCTTCCATCAAACCCCGTCAGGTGTCCCAGGTCGCATGGGCTCTAATTCGCCAGAAGACGTCTTAGGTAATTCCGCGACTCTCTCCAACTCTCACCCCCCAAAGCCGCATTTTGCCTCTCATTCTTCCTCACCTCATTCCCTCGAAAAACGATCGACCCGCTAAAAGCTACCCAGAACTGAAAGCAAGCACCCCCAGCGAACCACCCTGCCAACCCCCCCAAAGCCAACCTTGAACGCTCTGCACTGCACGCTTGAGAGCACCACAAGCAACCCGCCCTCACATCATCCACCCCCCCTCCAAATTCCCATCCTCGACAAGACGGCTTTCATGCCTCATTCAGCTCATCACCATCTTCAAATTCGTTTCTCCATTCAAACCTGGAATCTGTAATGGCAGAACAGTGCATCGTTTGTCTAGAAAACCTAGACAGTGCAGTGCCTCCTGCGCAATTGCAGGACGATGGTGATGGCATTAGTGGTGGTGCAGGCATCTCTGACGCCCCTGTCAGTGCTACCGACCTGCCCGTGCTAGAGGCCGGTGCATCACTCAGTCTATCCAGCAACACCCAAGAGGACACAAGCGAATTCGCAGATCTGACCAGCAACGATGACAACCCCCTCGATAACGATCATAATATAGCTGTCATCCAGATCTGTGGTCATATTTTGCACGATTCATGCCTTAAGGCCTGGTCCGGAAAGGCAAACAGTTGCCCCATCTGTCGCCAGGCCTTCCACCTTGTCGAAGTATATGACAAGGTCGGAGGTAAGTCAAACCCGTCACAACGCCGGACTGGAAACTTTTCAAAAACTAACGTTTGCATTTCGAACAGGAACCCTTCTAAACACCTACCAAGTCGAGGACAAGAAACAAGTCGCCGAATTCGACCCGCTCGCGTGGCTGGACGAGAATCCCGAGGAAGAGGAGGAGCCGGCCAGACCTTGCCCGGTTTGCAACACCGCAGAGAATGAAGATGTCCTCTTACTGTGCGATGGGTGCGATACGCCGTACCATACCCATTGCATCGGCCTGGAGGACATTCCCGACGGTTCTTGGTTCTGTATGGAGTGTGCAGACCAGCTCGGCCAGACCTTAGAGGAATCCCTCCCCGCCTTTGCCCGGGCACCTGCTCGGCGAACCCGTCGGAATGGGAATGGTTTCTTCCCTCGCACCCGCGGTAGCATGCGCACCGAAAGAAACAGAGGTCGGACTGATAACTGGCTCGGGGCTTGGGGCCAAGTCTCGGGCCACATCCTCGGTGCCTCGGGCATCGATGTCGACTCCAATGACGCAGACGATGATCTAGCGGAGTACCGGAGATCGCAGCAGCTTCGTGAGATGGAGAGGCGCGAGTGGCAACGGTGGCAGCAGCGCCTGAGCATAGCAAGCCGGCTCGGAGCTCGAGACGTTTTCGCTCGGAATATCCAAGGCGTGGTGGACCAACAGGTTGCCTCTCAGCCCCAGCAAACAACTCCACCACAGGAGACACGAGAGGAACGACATGCCTGGCACGCCTTGGAGAGAGCTCGAGCTGCGACTCCAAGCAGTCGCAAGAGAAAGTCTCGTTCCACCACAGCATCGCCACAAGAGCCCGCCCCGGAACCCGAACGTCGGCTTAAGCGTCCACGAACCAGGCGCAACCCCATTCAAATCGAGGCTGGATCATCGAGGCCGGCTTCTGCATCT
This sequence comes from Cytospora piceae, assembly GCA_016508685.1. Taxonomy (NCBI): domain Eukaryota; kingdom Fungi; phylum Ascomycota; class Sordariomycetes; order Diaporthales; family Cytosporaceae; genus Cytospora; species Cytospora piceae. The sequence continues at coordinate 790,797 of JADMLE010000001.1, read as the reverse complement.
GCCAGCAACCATCAGGCAGAGAGCAACGGAGGGCCTCCGAGTGTCCACTCTCCTCCACCTGCAACTGAGGAGCAGCCATCGTTCCTTTCGTCGCTCCTGAAAGAGGTCGAAACCGGCCCTGCAAGTGATGACGAGACCATTCGGACTCTGTTCGGTGCTCCGCAACCGGTTGATCCGTCATCACCCGTCACGTCACCAGCTCCTTCTGCTGTCAACAGCCCGCGAGCACTATCTTTGACGCCGCCCCCGCCACCCCCTCCTCATAATGGGACCCTAAGGTCGGCCTCACGGCCACCAGTTCTGTCTTTGAGCTCGCACATTGAGCCCATGTATCCACCAGCAAATTACTCACCTACACGCTCCAACGGAGAATCCAGCGACTCAGAGAGTCGCTCCCACAAGCACCGGAATGGGTCACCGGAATTGAGGCAACCACGCCCGAAGCGCCAACGCGAAGTCCGGTTGCCCCGCTCGCAGGATGCATCACCGACGAGAACGCTCCTGCCACTGGAAGTCAAAGAAAGCATCAGCCAGGTCGTGCGCGCCGCGCTGAAACCACACTGGGAGGTTGAGAGGTCGAAACGGAAGCTCTCGTCCGACCAGTACGCGACCATCAACCGCACCGTATCCCACAAAATTTACGAAGAGGTGACAGACCCTTCCACTGTCAGGGATGAAGCAAAACGACATTGGGAGAAGATCGCCACGAAAGAGGTGGCTCATGCGATTGCAGAACTGAAGACTTGACTGATGATTACGACTTGAAGAAACGCATGACCATGCCTCGGCGAGGGCAGATGAACGGCGTTTCACGGACTCGAGCGATCTCTGGACTCTGGAAAGATACCCCTGGACAATCTGAACATATGGCGTTGCTCTTGACCGGCGCTTTGATGATGCAGCCACATTTTTGAGTGGTTGTCGGAGGAACAGGTTTCAATCGAATTTTTGTCTTTTTCCCTTTAGTTACTCGGCGGCCATTTTGTAGGCTGTGCGAGGTCGTGGACAAGCATGATGTCGCGTCCTGAGAGCGCGCATGTGAATGTAGGCTCGCGGTTTTTGGTAGATAGGTAGTAGCTCTATGGAAGGATTGGAATTATTGCCAATTTCAACAAATATGGCTTCTCGATGCGTTCTTGATGAACTCGCTCGCGCAGGCGGTCTCGTTGATTGACGCGGATTGCATGCAGTTTCAAGTGGCTCGCGGATGACCTCCAGCTTGCACAAATAAATGAATGCAATATTCAATCTGCGCTGTATCTCATTTAGTCTGAAAAGTCAGCCCATGAAAGCAAAAAATGCCATCTTTAGATTGGAAATTTGGTAAGGCGCCAAAAAGTGGTTTTGGTCCGCAGTGCGTGTTGCACGAAGATCACGATCCAAGAGAGGCCCGCCTCCCTTCGTAAGCAGCACTCGATTTGCAGCGCTCAGCGACCGATGGGACTGCGATAAGAAATGTGACAGTCAACTATCTAACGGGACCCGGTGAGAGGTTTATCATGCAGGCGCCGTTAGCGAAAAGGACTCTCTGGTAATCACTCTGGGCAATTTATAAATGACAAGACGTCCGTGGAGGTGGGTATTCGTCTTGGGATAAGGATTCATGCCTGAAGAAAGAAGAAGAGGAAAGAGGAAGAAGGAGAGGAGCAACAGAGAATTTTGATGTGTCCTGGGAAATGACCCGCTTTATGAGTACTAGCCAATAATAAAGGGGCTACTCTTTCGGCCGGCCTGGGAACGAAGGTTGCTTCTGCTCTGTCTCCGGCTGCGCTTACCTAATGAGGTACGTACCTTTCCGACGTTCGCGAAAAAAGTTGAGGTCCATCAACGCCTCGCAGGTCAAGGGTCGTGAAGGAGCTCCACGGGTTGGATTTGGAGGGTTTCTGTCTTACACATCACCATTTCAAGACATGTCAACCTCAAGTAGGAGGCCGCAGGCCGCAGTGCCTCTCCTAAGGAGCAAGTCCGCCCTTTTCTTTTTGCCAGCCAATCTACCACAAGCTCCCAATTCTTGCTCCTAGCTAACCCGCGCAACCTCCAGGAGCGCCCCAAATATGCACCCAATGCGCACACACCCAGAGGTCCATACCCGCGACACGGCGGGCGTACTCGGCCTCCCCACAAGCGATGCCCGTCGAGACGAACGCCGCCACGCCCCCGACCGACCCGGCGCTCGTGCCGGAGCTCGCCACGAACCACCCGGCCTCCCTGTACAGCCTCAAGGCGGGGCTGATCCTGTCGCGGCCGCCGCTCCTGACGCGGGAGCAGACCCCCTTCGAGAAGGCCTTCTACCTGTACCAGAAGCGCCTGAACGAGAGGCTGTCGACGCCCTTCGCCCGCCAGTTCTACTTCAAGCCGGGCCAGCCCGCCACCATCGACTTCTCCATCAAGTGGTCCGAGCGCGGGCACACGATGGCGCGCGAGATCGGCAGGATGGTGCGCTCGGGCAAGTGGGCCTGGGACGACGAGCTGCTCGTGGGCAAGGGCGACGAGCTCGCAGAGCCCGAGAGCGTGCGCGAGGCGCTGTACACCGACGCCGAGAGCAGGGTGTCGGAGGACGGCGAGGCGCTCACGTTTGAGGACCGCATCAGGATCGAGAGGCCGCTGCCGAGGGAGACGGAGGGCGACCGGTCCGGCGACCTGAGGAGGTTGGACCGGGCACTGGACCGCACGCTGTATCTTGTTGTGAAGAAGGGGGGTCTGTGGAGGTTTCCCCAGGCGAGGGTCTGGCCGGATGAGGGCTTGCATGAGGTATGTGCATTCCACCTTCATGTTTATTGTGCCCCCGCCCACCTCGAGTGAGGGGGCATGACTGGATACGATGAATGCTAACGAACTGGCTCTAGACTGCTGCCCGAGCACTGACAGGCTCTGCGGGTATCAACATGAACACATGGATGGTCGGGCGCGTGCCCATCGCCTACGAGCACAGGGAGCCTGTATATAAAGACGGCGAGAAAGAGGGCGAGAGGCATATCAAGACCTATGGAGCCGATGTGTTCTACCTGAAGGGGAGGATCATGGCTGGTCAAGTGGACCTGACCGACAACAAGTGGGGCATCTCCGACTTCAAGTGGCTCACGAGGGAGGAGCTTGAGAAGCAGCTCAACGGCCTGACCTTCAGGAGTGTAAAGAACTCGATGTCATTGAGGTAGTTGTGGAGGGCCTCGCAGAATAATAGCGAAAATGGATGGCTGGATGTGGCAAGGAGACATGTAAAATGTATGTATAAACACCTAAATACCACTGTGGACGTGTCACACATATTCAACTGCCGAGAATAGCTTCAACATGCTTTGAATTTGTACGAGGCAAAGATGTGAGCTAGGTACAGACTCATCATTGCCCTGACGACGAAGTGACCCGTCATAAGCTGGCACTTGGAGGGGGTCTTCATGCGAAGAAGGCTACGGAGAGAAGACCAGCAGCAGTGTTGACACCCAAGCTGAGAACAGGCTACAACCAAGTCCGGGAGACACTGGCAGTACGGGAGCCTGGGGGAGGGGGGGATCTCAAACCAGCCTTACACGTTCTAATGGCGAAGCTATGGCAATTTCGTAACCAGCCGCGAAAAGGTCATCATATCACACAGCTGTCACGGTGATGACTCTAAGGAAGGTTATATTGCTTCGCAAAAAAAAAATCAAAAAATTTCAGCGAGCCTCTTTTCGAAAGCATCGAAGAATGGCAAAAAGGGGGAGAGAAAGTAATAGCAAAAAGGGGGGGCCACGACAAGGCAGCAAGTCCCTATCTCGCACCGGGGTGCTCGAATCGACGACAACGAATTGGAACGTGTGCGAAGTTTCCACTATACCACACGAACCATGGTACTGCTTGTTGGTAGTATGGATTTACACAAACCTATATGACCGGTTCAGGTACCTAGGTACAGTGGTACCGCCATCCTAGTTGGCCACTCACCTGACACCCGAGACTGCTACCAGGTATGGATAGTTTCGCCTCTCTACGCTACTTGACATCCAAGCCTGGACCGAGGACGGGCAGTGGAAGCAAATGAGCTGGAAAAACAGTGATTCGATTTCGGGCTCAATCGGCTATACGCTCGCGATGATATGGTTCGCCGCGCGCTTGAGGTTTGCCAGTGGCAATATTACATACAAGTCACCAGCCATATCCTCCCCCCCCCCCCTTCAAACATACTTTTTACAAACCTCGACAGGACATAAGAATATCCAAGTAAACAGATTACACACTCTACAAGAATAACGCTTATGCCTTTGATGTCAGACGAGCACAGTCTTGAAGCCTTAGAAACGTTTTGCGTTGTAATATCCATCTTCTGCCCTGCGAACACCCACGCTCAAAGCCAAACAAACGCACCTAACCGGTTCTCCCGGTGTAGAACATCCGACCAAACGGTCCAACACGACTCTTGTTTCCATACCTCTTCCAGAAGGTGCCCTCCCAGGCAGGAACCTTAGCCGGTCCAACCGGCTTAGTCTCCTGCGTAGACGGGACGGTCGAATTAGTCGACGAAACTTCCGGCTCAGTCTTTCGTGCGGACGGGACAGTTTTGTTAGCAGACGAAACCTCCGGCTTCAGTGCTGCGTAGCTGGCTAGCCTTGCTGCGGATTCGTCGTCATCGTCTTCATCTAGAAGGCTACCTGACCTGGTGGGTCGAGGGGCCATGATCGCCGACGGAAATGCTGGGACGCGGCGAGGCGCTTGGACTGCCAGAGATGAGGAACGAAATGAGCGCTGAGCTGGTGGCGGCTTGATGAGGGTAGGGCTGGAGCGAGATGGTGCAATCGCCTCGGTGGAATCTTCGGCGTCGATGAACTCGAGGCCCTGTTTGGCTTGATGGAGCTGGTAGGATTTCTTGATAAAAACAACCGCGGTCATGTAACCTGGATGGAAGCGGCGGTTAGTAAATGCCATTGGTCATGCGTCTGAGGGGAGGGTTGGGAGGACTTACTGTCATATCCTGCCTGGTGAGGACGAGGGGCGAGGTAGCTGTAAACAGGGTCTGGTCGCACCGCAGGGTGCTTCTCAGTCTTGACGGCGGCAAAACACTCCGCCAGGTTTTGATCAGGCAGCATCTCATGTCCCCCTCTTGTAAACAAGTATTTTGTGTCGACAACCCGTGGCAGTCGCTCTCTCACAATTGTCCGGAAGTCCTCAACCCTCTCAGGCAAAGGGCCAACGAACGTGCCATGGAGGAAACAGAGGTCCCAGAGAATGTTGTGACCGACAAAGATAGGGCTCTGGTTTCGCAGTTGTCGTTCATACTCTTTCAGATCCCTCTTTAGCTGGATGATCTTAGCTGGATGCTCGCCGACTATTAGGTCAGGATCAATCTTGTCGGCGAACAGTCGTCCACAGATGGCGTCCCATAGGAATCGAATTCCCGTCTGTTTGACGACTGCCTGTTTCCGCTTGGCCTTGACGCGCCCAGAAGCCGGCTGTTCCTTGGCCTCCAATTCCACAACCTCCATGTACGCACTCCCAGCTCTACTGTACGCTCGACAGTCCTTGAAATCCACCTCTACCAGTTGGTAGATGACTCGCTTCTGCAGGTTGTTCAATCGCCCGCCATGTGGGTTCTCGATCCTCAGAGGCTTGATCTCAGCTTCGTATATTAACTTGTTCGTCCACGCTCTGAGTCTTGTCTGAACATCGCTGTAGAACTCTCTTGTTTGTGGGGGAAGTTGGTTAACGTCAATGTGATCTTCGTCCTTATCCTTATTTTTGGCGAAGTCTATAATGTCCTTCTGGGCAGCTTCGGCTGTGGATAGGTAGGGAACGCCTTTGCTGAAAACATTGGCAAAGCTAAAGCCATTCTCCTGGAGAAAAGCGATTGTCTTTGACGAGAATGCGACACGTCTGTCAAGAGTACGAGCAAGCTGCTTCGAGGCGTTGTCTCCACCGACGAATCCAGGATGCACAGGTAGGTTGAATGTCTTTGTCGCGTAAGCTTCCTTCTCAGGGTCCCAGCAAATGCAAGTCAAGCCAAACTGCAGGATGGCAAATGTCTCGGCTGCCGCTCTGGCATCCTGGTAGATCTGCTGCAGAGTTGGGTTTGACTTCGATCCTAAAGTGTTCATTATGATGCCAGACATCTCGAGGTCGACGGAGACGAATTTCGCTTCACTGATGGCCTTGAGAATAGAAGGCAGCTTTCCCCAGAAGCTCGTGCGGTCGACATCCATGTTCTCAGAGAGCTTCTAGCACTGGGTAATATTTGAAGACTGATGAGAGTTCGAATGATGAACTAAGGAAAGCTGGGTAAGCTCATGGCTAAAGGTAGGTACGGCGGTAAGTACGGCGGTAGGTGGGTGTTGAGCTAGGTAGGATGCTGTGATGAGGACGTTGATCAGAGTGTCACCAATAATGGCAGATACATCGGGGTCCGTATCCTGCAAAGAGGTGAGAAAAGGGCTCGAGGAGAGGGTTTGATGTCTGAAATGTTTGTTGTCTTCCTGTGCACCTGCACCGGCTCGACCTGGGGACTTTGGCTTGCTGTCATCCAACTCGAGGTTTCCAAAGTTGCTACCATGGAGCCGTTCTTAGCTCCTCGAATATTCTTGGTCAGTAGACAACTATTTCAAAATTTCTGAAGACATTTATAGGGCTATATAACACTTGTTGCCAAAGCACATTGTGAACGTGATTCCTAGTGCCCAAGCGGAGTGATCATCAATGCCCATCAACCTGCTGAAGATCAGAAGAAAAGATACGAGTGCTGAAGGTCTATCGATAAGAGACCGTTTACATGCTCGAAGCATGCAGCATCCTGCATGTGAAGTCTCTCGGTCCCAAAGACTATTAGACTACTCGAAGGACAACAGACCAAGGTACCAGCATACCTCAAGTAATGATATTGCAACCACCACTTGACGGGAAGCTGCATATCTGTTTGTGAATATCAGCAGGTAACAAGGCCAATTCTCCTAGCATGAAGGTAGTGGGTGACTTGGACATGCGATTGCGCTTCTCAGACAATATCATGGTTAACTTGTATATACTACATTAGAAGATCTTCGCTGATCCGACAAACTTGGGAGCATGAGGTTGCAGTGTTGTGACAAGGGAAATGTTGAAGAGATGAAGTCTGGGGAAGGCGGGTTTTGACAGGGATTGATGACAGGGAATATGACAGGGGTAGCTAGTCTCCGGTGTATTTTGCCGAGGTTCAAACATGTGCTGATCGTGTGCTGATACCAACCTTTGTCGGTGATTGCAATTGTTTCCAACATCCCGACTGGCATTTAACCATAACATGATGCGCGTCGACCAATTGACTAACCACACTTCGGACTAGTCATACTCTTACATGACAGTCAGCCAACATCTTCTCAGAACACCCTCTTCAAGGCTTTGAAAAGGTTTCATTTGGAAGTTCCAAGAGTGCGACAATGGCTGCTCCTACAAACGGGTCGCATACCACGATTCTGAGCCCGACCACGACCGAGGGCGCTTTCTCTTCCCATATGCTATCTTCCTCCATATCCTCCCTTTCCTCCTCGAACTCAGCCCGTCCTACACCCTCTTATGTCTCAAAAACCTACCGACAGTCATCTTCATTATTTCTCACCCGAAGATTGCCGGAAGCACTCTCCACAATTCTGCCATTGATCACCCCGCCGCCGCCGCACTCGGCAGCCGCAGACGGCGTCACGGAGCCGGCCCCAGTAGCCAAGGCCTCACGGAACACGAGGATCAAGGTCTGGACCCTGTATATCGCCATTCTCAACGCCATTGCCGCTCTGGAGCCCGACGAGGGCAAGGCGGCGTTCGGGACGCAGGAGTGGAGAAGCCTTTGCAGCAGGGTGCGAGACGGTGATGTTTGGGAGGAGGTAGTTCAGAGCGGCTACCACGGCGTTGAAGGAGACGTCGACTCGGACGTTGTCATTAATTTGTGCGCTCATCCTCATTCTTGGTGTTACTACTAACTGACATGATCATTGAAGGGCAACTCTTCTCTTGACGCACGCAAGGACACAAACGTCGAACCAGAAGCGGCTAGAGACTTACCTTGCTGCATCGACGACACCAAATCTGGATCTTTCAAATCACTTCCCTCCCGCACAGTCGCCGCGCGTCTCATCACGGCGCAGGTCCTCATCCAGGGTACAAAGTGGGGCAGACACGCCGCGGGACCTGAATGCCAGGGTAAAGATCCTGGAGCTCTATACTCTTCATGTTCTCATACGCAACAATGAATGGGACTATGCTCGAGAGTTCATCAGCATCAGCTCCGTGCTGGATGACGAAAGGAGGGAGGCTTTCCTACAAGCCCTGCAGAGTCTCCAGGAGGACCACCAGGACGCCGAGCGCAAGGAGCTTGAGGACAAGCAGCGACAGGAGGAGCAACTACGACATGATGTGGAGGAGGCTCGTAGGCTACGGGCCGAAAACGAAGAGCGGGAAAAGCGGCGAATAGAGGAAGAGCGAGCCAAGCGTGAGGGGAGCGAAATCGACTATGGCGTCGACACGAGGAGTGCGGGCGGATCATCAACCGGCAGGTCCAGACGCTCAAGACCAGCCACGGAAGGGGCACTATCAAGGTCTTCGAAAGCCAAGACCGCCGATGGTGCGTCCACTGGTAAGAGCAAAGCGGTTGCGCCACCATCATTTGGTGCCAGAACGGCGGTGATGTTCGCGAATGTGCGCGCAATGATCCAGCGCATGGGCGCCACGGTCCACGCGAACCCGATGCTTTTGTTGCGGTTTCTTGCATTCATAATGGGTTTGGTCCTCATGTTTGGCAAGAGAAACGTGCGGGAACGTATGGTTCGAATAGTAAGGACGAGCTGGAACAAGGTAAAAGCTACGGCTGGGATGGGCGTAAAGGTCAGCTACATCTAATACCTGTGGAGCATGGAAACCCTCAAAAGCACAAGAGGGGTCACGGAACTGCCACCGGGCATGTATGAATAGATGACGATTGTTCACGACGTAATTATGAATGGCATTGCTTGGTATCATAGCTGGACATCTCAATTAGATGCCACTCCAAGTGCTTCTTCGTCGATGGCGAATGGCCGCTGTCTCCTGACTTTCTCCTCGTCCTGACTCCGAGACATCGTGAATATACCACGCCTCAACGTTGGTGAGCCTCCTGTACCTCCTATGCACGACCAACCCCCCGAAATATGACCAAATTTCGCCGGAACGCCAGTACCAGGTATGCAGATAAAAGCCCTGACCCGGGCATCACGAGGGCTAATACGTCCGATTCGTTTTCTTTTGGTAAAACAACTGTTGGACAATACATCGTCAGTGGTTGTCGTTTCGATCCATACACACAAACAACGGGGAGCAAAGTGGCAACTCACGTCCGTCCTTGAACTTCCCAAATTTATAATCTTCGGGCACCCGTCCCTATCCTTCTCCAGCCGCGTGCACTCGAAGCAGTAGAACGCGTCCGAGATACCCTCGCCGCCGCACACGACGCACTTGTTCTGGTAGTTTCCGAAGCTGCACTCGTCACAGATGCGCACCAGGGTCGTGGGCCGCACGTAGGAGTCGCAGACGGGGCACTTTCCGTCGCACTTGTCGCAGAGACGGCCGATGGCGATGCCGGCCTGCTTGCGGCACATTACTAGATCGGGGTGATGGCGAGACATGGTGGGGATGTGGTAGTGATTATGCCGATCCGGTAGAGAAGAGGAACTATCAAGTAACGAGAGCGGAGAAGGTAGTTGGCGAGAAATAGGCGGAAAAGTCGTCGTTTCTCCAGGAGGCAATATCAGACAGGGCGCGGGAGACGTCAAGCTTGTTGATTCCGATTGATTGATCAGCCTCGCAGCCTTGCACGAAATTTCCAGTGGCGATTAGCGCTGTCCCGTGCACCAGACCCTGCCTGCCGAACCGTACCCACTGTAACGGGACCCAAGGCCCCAGAACCCGGAGGGTGCCACGGGCGTTGTGGGGTAGTGGCACCCTGGAAGAGCTACCCCCGAGCCTTCTGTTGTGCGCGGAGGAAGCTGCCAGCTGCATGAGCTTGTGCGACGAGCTCGAAGTTTCACATCTTCTTCTCCCTTTGACTTTTCCCCAGCCAAACGAAGTATTCACTTTCCAGCCATCTCTGACACAGCATATTGGTTCTTGTGAATTTGCAGCCGCAATTCTAACCTTCAGTTTGCGACGCCCGCGTCCGTAATCTATTTAACAGGCTTGCAGCAGGTCAGGACAGAATGTCTACGTCGAAAAGGTAAGCTGGACTGATACGCAAACAGTACACTCCTGCGTTCCACCTTGCTAACAGCCCAATACAGCCCTGTGCCGGACACCGATGCGATCATGTCCGAATCAATTCCATCCGAGACGAACCTACTGAAGCGGAAATCGCATGGTGCCTCGCCGGATCCCGATGAGAATGGAAGTGCAGATGTGCCCAACAAGCGCCCCAAGATAAGAGACACCCCGGGTAGAAGTCCCGAGCCGGAGGAGCGTCCAGGGCGGCATGGAAATGGGAATGGAACGACGGAGAATGGAAACCAATGGGCACAAGAGCAAGCGGCCAAGGGCGTCCCTTTAAAGCAGGAGAGTCAATCCCCGGACACTCAGAGAGCAGTAAAACATACCAACCTACCGTCTTCGCCTGAGCAACAGCGAAGACCCTCCGAGCCTAGAAGGCATGGCGACCGCTCTCCGATTGGGCCACCAGACCGACGAATCTCAGGAGCAAGGAGAGATAGCAATGCCCGGTCCCCACAAGACCGACGAGGCTCGGGATCTGAGAGGCGAATGTCCTCTTTGGGGGCAGAAAAGGACCGGCGGGAGAGCTTCTCCCAGGAGGACAAGAAGCGTGGCAGGCGCCTCTTTGGCGGCTTACTAAGCACACTAAGTCAAACCACGAGCAACTCACAACAGAAGAGGCGTCTGGAAATTGAGAAGAGACAGCAGGAGAGAGTCACCCAGCAGACACGCGAGGACGACAAGCGCCGCTCCGAGAAGCTTGCGAAGCTCGAGAGGGTCAGGAAGATCGAGCAGGTCCGGTTTGATGAACAAGTGGTAAGTGTAAAAGGGCTGCTCTTTGGTTGTGTTGATGAATCAAGAACCATCTTGCTGACAAGAGTGATAGATGCGCACCCGTCATTCCAACATGCTTGCCATGGCGCATAGTCTACGGACCAGAAGCGAGCCCAAACTAGTAAGGAGTCACCAGCAAAGCCATCCTTTTATCAGCGCTTCAGAATACTAACCTGCGTTTGCGCAGTACTATCGCCCCTGGGAGCTGTCGCCAGAGGAAGAAGACATCATTAAGGACCAAGTACACGATGCCGAAGGCCAAATCGAGGAAGAAGTCAAGCAGTTCAAGCGGCGGAAGGAGCAGAGACTCAAAGACCTGGGGGCCCTGCCTTCCTCATCAGAAGTTAAAGCTACTGTTGGTGAGCAAGTTGAAGAATGTTCTAACAATGCTGCACCAGAGTCCACCACCGCTGCCACTGCTACTAATGATCGCGATCCTTCCCCAGCTCCAGCCCCAGCATTATCGCAAAGGAGCAGTCATCATGAGGACAGGGATCACGACGAGATGGTTGAGGCGGAGGAGGATACCGTTATCTACTAACCTCGCCAGGTTTGGATTCCATGTATATGGGATATAGCATGGCGCACAAGCAGTGGCGGAACTGTAAGATAGGTTCAAGGTGGAATTTGGCCCTGGGCACACTTAGCCGATATCTTCTTTTAAAAGAGTTTTGATACCAAATATCAAGCGCAGTTGATGAAGTTGCCAGACAACGAAGTTGTTACGTCGACTGACCTCGAGCGTCAAGTTCCGGAGCCCAAACTGACCCTGTGATGAGGATGGAACCCAAGCTAAGTCAACCCCTATCTCAAAGCTATGCAGGTGCTAGGCTAGACCTTTACTTTCGGTCATGCAGCGGTGATCAACTTCCTGGTTGTACCATGGCCTGAGGTTGTAGAGCGACATCGCAAGTTATCGCGTCCATACATCATACCAGGTCCCGCAGATCGTGAGGCAGGCCGAGGTCTCTTGGGAGGCCCCACTTTCGCTTTGTCTAAGTGCCTCGGCTGAAATCTTGAACCTCTGCCCGAGGCCCCTTTGTTGAGCAGCTCATGCAGGGTAGGAAGATGTGAATCGTTTATGTCTGTGTAAAGGTGTCTTTGTTTATTTTATGATTACAGGGCTTCCTTAGTGGTGCCACATGACCTTGAATGTTCACTAAACAACTATCGTGTACAGTATCGGTACTAGTTGCACATACATGTGTTGCATCATTCTCCACTTTGCTTGATCTGAAGCCGGACTGGGAACTTCAAGGCCAGGGGGAATGAACTTGTTACAGTATGTGCGCCGGTCCCACATAGTATACGATCGAGTAATGCCTGGAATAGGAGAGTGCGGGTTACGGGTGCGACGCCGAAGGTTTGGAAACCCGGTCTTGGAAGTCGCCTTATTGCTCCGAGTCAAGCTACTCAGCAACACGGCCATCCCGGCCTAGAGCAAAGCTCCGCTCCTGGGGCGACACTTTCAGATTTAAAAGAGCTGCGCACAACCCGGGTGCTCCTTGCCTTACTTTCCCTTACACACACATCCTCTACATACACATCCTCGACCACACACAATGCCTATTGACAAGCTCAAGCCCAACGACCCCCGGGTCCAACACCTCACAGCCAACGTCCGCGGCAAGACGTACAAGTACATCCTCGCCAAGCCAGAAGGCACCCCCCGCGGCACCGCCCTGCTCGTCCATGGCTGGCCCGACCTCGGCTTCGGCTGGCGCAACCAGGTGCCCCTCCTCACGGCCCTGGGCTTGCAGGTTATCGTGCCCGACATGCTAGGCTACGGCGGCACCGACGCGCCCCAGGAGCTGGCCCTGTACAGCATCAAGTCCGTGTGCGCCGACCTCGCCGAGCTCGTGCGCCAGGTCATCGGGAACGACGAGACCATCATCCTCGGCGGCCACGACTGGGGCGGTGCGGTCGTCTGGCGGTTCGCCCTGTGGCACCCCGAGTTGCTGAGGGGCGTCTTCAGCGTGTGCACGCCCTACGTGGGCCCGTCGCCTAAGTTCTACGAGTACGAGGACATGGTCAAGATCCTCCCCAACTTCCGGTACCAGATCCAGCTGGCCAGCCCCGACGTCGAGAGGGAGGTCGGGTCGGACCCGGACAAGATCCGCGGGCTGCTGACCGGCATGTACGGCGCCAGGGGGCCGGAGGGGGAGCGTGTTTTCACGACGGACCATGGTGTCCACTTTGACCAGCTGAGCAGGATGGGCAAGTCTCCGCTGTTGGACGACGAGGAGGTCGAGTTTTATGTTGAGCAGTACGCGCGCAACGGCATGCGCGGGCCCGTGAACTGGTACCGGACGAGAAAGATCAACTTTGAGGAGGAGCTCCCGCTGTTGAAGGACGGGCAGCAGCCTACGATCAAGACTCCGGCTTTGATGATCGTGGCCAAGAAGGATGTTGCGCTGCCGCCGCAGATGTCCGAGGCGATGGATAAGCACTTTGTCAGCCTGAAGAAGACGATGGTGGATGGATCACATTGGGCTCTTTGGGATTCAACCGAGAGGGTAAATGCCGATATTGGGGAGTTTGTGGAGGGGATACTTAGCGGGTCGGTCAAGGCGTCTATCTGATTACTCTTGGAGCATGGAATAAATGATACTTGATTCGGCTGGATGCCAGTCCTACCAACACCTGAAAAGCCATGCCAGAAACTCCAAACTACCGAACCGTATGGCCGTGATACAACCTGAAAATGTCTATTTGAAAACCCTCGGCGCCTCCGTCCAAATCTCCTGTGCCTGGCCGTCTGATCCGCATCCTTGCGCAATGATGAAAACGATCGCATGCCATAAGTCCATCGGCTATGCTAGGTTTTGTTCAACGACGGCCTGTGGTTATCACCCGCATCGTTTGTGTCATCCTTGATGATGGTACCGTGGCCAAGCCTGTTATGTGATATATCACTACCCCAGCTCCTGTGCTGTAGGGTCACCGGCTATGTCTGGATAGAATCACCATTCTCTCTGGGTGCAGAGCTGTCTGGTGTAAAGGGTTTCCTGCCAGCGCGGCTTTCCTCTAAAACTCAGAGGCATCCAAAGAGCGTTAACTGGTGATAGGTTCAGACGAGTGCCAGACGCCACCCATATCAGCTTGCGCTGTAGAGACTGGGCACCCCGAGCTTCATGTTTCCGTTCCTCTCTGGAACCGGTCTCTTGTGTCCCTAGGTGAGATCCGGTTATTCACTTCAAAGTGCGTTTCTGGCCTGAGATTTGTGGCGCATTGGAGGTTGCCTTTTTGTTGGGTTTGCCGCACATGTGACAGACTGTAAATCTGGTCAGCGCTGAGAATCCTCACCGACACTTGGGTAAGGGGTACTGACGGTCTTGTTGATAAGCACATTTATTACAGTAGGAGCTTCCCTGTGAGATCTTGGTCTTGCATTTTGTGCAAGAACTGTGACTACCGTCAGCCTTCCGCCATAGGCCAAACCGAAGCTATCCAGAGGCAACTCACCTTGAGTACTGGGCGTAGGGATTCTTTGCATTCTTGGACAACAATTTGCTCTACAAGTTGATTGTCAGTCAATATAGCCAGCTTTATGGAAATGTGAGGTTCTGCCTACCTTTCCAATGCCAGTTTGTCCCAGTGTTGCTGACTTGGATGATGTAGAAGCTGGTGATCCGTGGTACATCTCGCTCTTCTTCTTAACCCCTGGTGTGGCAAGGCTCGTCCCCTTGGACAGTTTCAGGCATTTAGAGCAGACCATGGCTGCGTTGGACAGTTAAATGCTTGCTTGTTGTTGGTCTTATGGGAATATTCCAAAGGAGGCTTTGAGTGGATGGGTTTGATGAGTTTCGATGATGCTGGTTGTTAGATGGAGGAGGCTGAAGTAAGAGGCGACAGAAGCCTGGGGTGACGAAAAGTACCCGGGTACCTGCTGTTTAGCCATCCAGCCAATGAGCGGGAAGGATTGCTTAATCAGCGTCGACCGTCTCTCATAGGACTGCAAGGTTGCTGCAAGGCCTTTAAACCTAGATACTTTCCAACGTACATCTTACGACGAGGTTTATATGGGACCTTCTTACCTGCTGCAAGTTCATTTCCCTAATTATGGCTCTTTAGATTATGGACATTGAATCCAAACAGTTGCAGAGAATGTTTGCTTGACCTTTATAACCGATCTTGGCTAGAGAAGGGAAGGAGAATTCACTGCAGCAAAACAACTGCTCCTTGATCATGAAACATCACAAAGTCATGGCAAGACATGTCCAGCCTCCTCTGGGTGTCATGAACAAGCAAATCATTGAGTATCATATGATTAATAGGCATGACGATTCAGCCCACAGCCTCGGAACCCCCACTAACTTCTACCTGGGGAGACGATCTCCTGGGCAACTTACCTTATGCTTCTATCAGTAAACCTACTCTTGAATATCACTTTCCAACAAATAGCCCATGTAGTAGTCTTTATATTGATATGGTCTGATTCTGAGAGAAAGCCACTATCAAACAAGCAGATAAGCTGCTTGTTTAGAATGTGGGTCTTTAGCTTGCTCTTTGTGGCGAGCGTTTATTTACTTAGACCTTGACTTGTATTTTGGCCAGGTGCCCAACCTTACAGCAATAGAGGAGTCCATCCCACCTCGACTCTAACCATGGGGTGAGGTTTCCAACCGCCTACCTTGGTGACCTTCACTTTTCGCTTTTAACTACTTGCGACGAATCACCTTCAGCCAGCACCGAGTCTCGACTTCAACCGCTCTGCTAACTAACCTGGGCATTTGAGGCCATCCACCACCTGGGCATTCTCAACAACGTCGAACTCCCCCTTTCCTATTTCTCACACCAAACCAAAACCAAATCCAACACTTACCATGGCGAACGGTAACGTGCGCGACGAGAGTCTCCCTCCTGATGGTCTCCCTCTTGAGCGGCTCTCTCTAGAGGGCCGAAAAACCCAGGCACGCGCCATCCCCGACCTCCAGAATGGTCCTCGTGACTTCGCCTTTGCCTTTGACATTGACGGTGTCCTTGTCAGAGGTAAGGTCCCCATCCCTGGAGCGAAGCAAGCTCTGGAGACTCTTCAGGCAAACTCCATTCCCTTCATCCTCCTCACCAATGGCGGTGGTATGACCGAGGCTGGTCACGTTGAGCGCGTTGGCCAGAGACTTGCCATGCAGATTGAGGAAGACCAGTTTGTCCAGTCGCACACTCCCTTCAAGACGTTCGTCGAGCAGTACAAGGATGAGTGGATCCTGGTGTTGGGTGGCCATCGACACACGGTCAAGGAGTTGGCCGCAATGTATGGATTCAACAAGGACAGAATCATCACCACCAGTGACGTGACCAAGCACCACCCTAGTATTCATCCTTTCCCAGTAAGTTTAGAGCTAAAAGATTACCAGGCGAGGAAAACAGTGACTTACTATCTTTTTAGGAGATGACCACAGCTCATCATGACCAGTATGGCAATATCCTCGACGATTTCTCCCATGAGCAGGAGATCGCAGCGATCTTCGTCTGGACCTCTCCTCGAGATTGGGTAAGTACACTCGAAGCATGGCCCTACTTCTTTAATATTACAACTTATTTGCTGACTTCATACCAATAGTGCCTGGATCTTCAGATCTGTATGGATTTACTCTTGTCCAGCCGAGGCAGACTGGGCACCCGATCTTCCCTCAACGGAGACGCCAGCCTTCCCAACCATGGATACCAGCAGGACGGACAGCCAAGTATGTACATATCAACCTAATGTTCTTCTCATGCCGTCATTCATGCTAACCTCAAACTCAGAACTCTTTTTCTGCAACCCTGACTTGGAGGTGAGTAGTCTTCCCCTTTCTCCAAGGCTTATTCCAATAAAACTCAAGACTTGGATAACTTGCAATTATTATCGCAACTAACATCTGCAACAGTGGGCTACACCTCATGCCATCCCACGTCTGGCTCAGGGCGGCTTCCGTGCTGCCCTCGAGGGCTTGTGGACTGCATCCACCAAGGGCAAAGCCGAGTTGAAAGCCTGGACCTGCGGCAAGCCCACGACCACGACCTATCAGTACGCCGAGGACGTTCTCGAGAAGTACTACCGCAAGACCGAGCCTGACCCCAAGAATACTATCAAGACGGTCTACATGGTCGGGGACAACCCCGAGAGCGACATTTGTGGTGCCCTACTCGCCAACGAGAAATCACGCCTCACCTGGCAGAGCTGTCTCGTCGAGACCGGCGTGCACAAGTCGGGGACTGTGCCTGATTATATGCCTACGAAGACTGTGAGCGATATATGGTCGGCAGTGAGATGGGCTATCGAGAAGGAGAGCAAGGTTGACATCGGCCCCCTCCACGATGGCTGAGTACCATTCTCACTTCCCTTGCACACAAAGACCAGAAATCATCTGGGGGGGGGGGAGGAGGTTATTCAGGCAGTCTACATAGGGTTTTGCTTGGTTTGATTTGGTATGATTTGCCGTGTTTTGGTGGAAAAGCGCCAGTATGGACCAAGGATACATATTGGGAAGGCGTTAAATGCAAGGTTATGAAGATACCCATCGACTATAGACGAATATTGTTTTATGGTCAGCTACAGGGCCTTGGGGACTGTAAGGATTGAGCAATGAAGTCCAGTCACCTGCCGACCGCTGTATGTTGTGAAAAGTATTGTACAAAAGTCTTTGTCACTCAGGTTGCGAATAAGCTTTTTGCTAGGGATCTAGCACCAAATGTCTTCAACGAATATCAGACTGTTAGGCCTACTTGTTGGAGACACCATCTTTTTCTCCAGAAAGTGGCCAATCGCCGTATACTACTTGCTTATCCAGCCACACTGATCCGTCAAATGTTGGAGACCTGGACCAGTACCCCGGATTAACAATTAACGGGAGGAGCTCGGGAATAATTGCTGAAGTACTCAAGTATGCAGCTAGTTCGAAATATGCATGCCTACCTTTGAGGAAACGTGGTGGGCTGTGTCCTGAGGCTGTTTCTGCTTGTGATGCAGCTCTGACAAGCGAGTGAGACAAGCCACGGAAGGGAGGAGGAGAAGACGAGAGCCAACTGTTGTGCCACTCTTCCTGCAAGCTTGACAAGGATAAAACATGCAGCTGCTTATATGAGTTAAGCCCATATCTCGGATTCCTTTCCTTCTTAGACCTGTGCCTCTGTCTCACGGAGTCCTATGTACGTGCTCGAGTCCTTCTGTAATCATTGCCTTCTGCCAATTGCCAAAAGGTGGGACAGCTACCAGATCGCTCCCTAGGCGGCGACTCTGTATAAACAGATGGTTTCTTTAGCTTTCCAAGAACTCATTTTACTTTTAGTTCTGTACGGCACCACCCATGCCATGACAACAAAAAATGTCCCTCCGATGGCGTCGCCTATGGCGACCGCTCTTCAACTTGCGACTTGTCGTATCCATTATTCTTGTCTCACTGTTTCTCTGGGGGACTCTTCCTTATGACAATTTCATCCGCCTGTCCGTGCGATTCAATACCCATCGACTCCTCAGCTTGGTCACCGAACCCTTCATCAATGAGCGCTGGCTGTACGAAGAGCCCGAGTTCCCTGTGGATTGGCTGCATGATGTAGCCATCATCTTGAAGACAGGGTATGGGACGCAGGAACGGGCTGTGGCATGGTTTGAGGCAGTGCCTATCGGTATCAATCCTGGAAGCATATTGGTGGTGGGCGACTCCGACTTCGAGCTGAAGTTGGGAGGAGAAATCCCGCTGGGTGTGAAGGTCCATGATGTGGTCGCTGAGGTGCTGGAAAAGAGGCCTTGTTCACAGTCCAAATACGAGCCACTTTGCCCCCGGGTTGAGAAGTACAGAAACCTGAAGGCTGCCATATCTGCGGGCGAAGATGAGCTGGCGAGGAACCTGTCGAGCTCGTTCGGTTGGGAGCTAGACGCCGTCAAGGTACGAAGAATACTGCCAGATTCCTACGACAGATATCTTGAATCTCGTTATATTGACCTACCTACAGTTTCTCCCAGCTCTCGAGCTAGCCTACCGTTCTATGCCGCGGAAGAAATGGTTCATCCTCCTCGACGACGATACCTACCTCATCCAACCATCCCTCAACACCCTGCTCGGGCACTTCGACCCATCCATGCCCTACTACATCGGCAACGCAGTAGGAGACTACCGCCAGCGCTTCGCCCACGGGGGCTCCTCCATCACCCTCTCCCGCGCGACCATGCAGACGCTCTTCTCAGGCCGCAACCACCGGATGCTCTCCCGAGCCCGCCGCGCATCAGCAACCGAGATGTGGGGGGACAGGCTCCTCGCAGACGCACTCCTGCGGTTGGGCATCCATATCGAGGAGGGCACCAGCCGCTTCTTCAACGGGGAGCAGCCGTGGGCCTCGCGGCTGCGGAGTGACCGGTTCTGCGCACCGGTCTCGACGTTCCACCGGCTGACGGCGGAGGAGATGATGGGGGTTGGGAGGGTCTTCAAGAAGGCTGTTGACCCGGTTCTTTGGGTTGATCTATGGGATATTTTCCACGGGCCGTCCTTTGCGACGTACGAGGTGACGTCTTTACGGCGGGGATGGGATCATGTTGGTCAGCTGGATGAGCATACAGTTACTTTTGCGGGAGTCAAGATTCCGCTTGGATGTTCAAGTCTTTGTGAGACTCGGAATGGTTGCTTGGCTTGGACTTGGGAGGAAGATACGAGCTTGTGCCATTTAAGTCCATGGGTAACTGTAGGAGAGGAGGCCGTGGGGAAAGTGTCTGGATTGCATGTGGATAGGGTCAGGGGCTTGGCCGATGAATGTCGGTAGTGACGAGATCATTGGGATCATGTAGCTCCCAGATGTTACGGCACGTCAATGAAGGATTGAAGGTGGTAATCCAGAGCATCTACATATGGCCCATATTACTACCTAGGTACTCAGTGAGTGTTCTCGCCTCTTCTGGAAATGAACCTTTGGATTGGGGTCTCACGTCGGTTCTCGAACGAAGTGTCAGACCAACATGGGACAAGGGCGACACTTTGATTGGGAGTAAGAAAACCCGTTTCTAATTTCTCCAACGGAGGACCGGAGCAATCGAATCACTCCGGCCCCGTTCGAAGCAGTACTGACAGAATAGCAGGCAGGACAACTGGCTCAACAAACTGATCCATGGTCCTTCTTGACCCTGTTCTCCCTTCGCTATGGATGATTCTGCTGTGTCCGATTCCGATTGTTGTTGGATCATACAGGTTGACACCAAGCTGGACCAACGCACAACGACGACGCCATGGATGGCGACCAACAGACGAAGCCCAAGAAGGGACCGATGGCATGTAGGACTTGTGCCAAAGTAGGTCGGGTGGATTTCATATATGAGTTTGGATAGTCTTCATACTAATCCGAGCCAACGCTTCCAGGCAAAGTCTCGCTGCATCCCGGGCCCGGCGGAGGGCATATGTGAAAGGTGAGTTTCCGTGGCCGCCGGGACCGAATAAGCTGTCCCGCTTGTCGGTCGAGGAGCGGAACTCCTGAGGGATGGGTCTCCTTTAATCTCGTTTCAACCCTTGGTCCCCTTTCTGTGAAAATGTCAATTTGAGCTCTGCGTGACTTGGCCAATCGGTGTGTTAGCAGGTCGATTGAGGCTGATCATCAACTTACACCAGATGCCACCGCCTGCACAAGCCATGTTCTGCACAAACCCCAGCACCCCCTCGACAGAGGAAAGCACCCAAGGCTTCTCGGGTAGCAGAGCTAGAGAAGAGACTTCACGATCTAACCGCACGCGTGGAGTCACGGCATAACCCGCCCCCGACGCCCTCTGAAAGTACTCTGATATCGGATAGTAGGACGCCGGAGAGCAGAAGCCCGCCCCCGAAGGACTCCAAGGACATGCCGAGACCCTGGACGGTACCTGACCCTCAGTCTAGCTTCGGCTACATCTTTGCATCTAGCTTCCAGGCCAGCCAGCCTGGAGTCGAAGAGTCGCCAGTAAGAAGTCCCAACAGCCCGGTACATCCGCGGAGAACTTCAATACAGAGCCAACAAGGGTGTGACAAAGGTCTGGGGTGGATATTTCCAGTAGCCTCTGACCGCGGGGGCGATGAAACGCCATCTCTAGATCCGCCTGTGGGAGATGAGGCCGAGCGGCTTCTGACAGAGTATCGCGAGTATATGGAACCATTGTTTCCATTTGTGGTGATCCCGAGGACTATGAGCTCAGACCAGCTGCGTAAATGGAAGCCATTCGTATGGAAGGCTGTTATGATGCAGGCTCTTTATATGGACCCGAGCCGCCAGGTCCCGCTTGGAAACGAGCTGCTTAATGAAATCGTGGCGGCTTGTTTCCTCAAGCCGAGGAAGTGCTTCGACCTTTTGCAGGCCTTGGAAGTCCTGATAGCATGGTGAGTGATTCCATGATGGCGACCAGACACTGACATTTCTAATATTAGATCGCTAGGTTGCATGTGAAGATGCATAGCTTTCAGATGACCAATATGCTCTTCCTAATGCGCTCCATGTGCGTGTCGTTGGGCTTCTCGGAATCACAAGACGCCATGAAGCAACAAGAGCATAACTCCACCAGCCTAGAGCAGATGCGGACTTTTGCAGGGGTATACTACCTCGTTACAATGTTCGATTCTCCACCGTCGAGGTTTCCTCATCTATAGTGCTACTGCTAATTTGAGGCCCAGGGTGTTTACTACGAACAAGAAGACTGATGCGTTCATGAATACAAGCTATTTGGAGGCTTGCTGTCGAGTTCTCATGGAGAAGATGGAATATTCAACAGACGGTATTATTTCTAAATTCTATCCCTCTCATCTTGCTCTGGTGCAATCCTGTTCAAACTCGACAACAGCGAACATATTGCTGATAATACATGAAGAAGTGGCGGTATACCTGATCCGGACCCAGCAGCTTTCCCAGTCTATCTCCATGACGCTCGCTTTCCGCAGCACCAGTCTGCCTCTGTTGATAATCGTCAAAGGATTCCGGGAGCAGATCGACCAATTGCGCGCTTCAATGCCCCAGTGCATCAAGGAATATAGTAGGTCGCAAGTAGCCCACACCTGGCTGAAATTGAGGCCGTAGCTGATATTGTTTTCGAACATTAGCTGCCATCAAAACCCAATTGCACATTGCTGAGATCCTCCTTTATGAAGTCGGCATCCACGAAAACGTGTCTGCGACCCTTCCCCTAACAGAACGCCTTGGGCTATTGTGGGAGTGCCTCAAAGCAACTCGCTCTATGCTCGAGGCCAGGTTCGAGAAACCTAGGAGCGACCGACCACGGCAAACTAACCTATCTACATTTGACTACGCATATGCCATGCTCATATGCCTTAAGCTGTCCACTCTGAATATCCCTGGCTGGGACCTTCGGCTCGTGAAGCAAGAGCTCGACTGCGATGAATTTCTCGACAAGCAAATGCAAGAAATCAAAGTCTTCGTGGAGAGGAGAAACAGGACATTCAAAAATACTGGTAATGCCAGCACGAAAGAGCAGTTGGGAAATCTCGACCAATACGAACGCTTGTACGCGAAGTTGTCCGCGATGCGGGTCTGCCTCAGGGCCGAATTGGCCGCCACGATACCACCGGAAGGCTCCAGCGAGACTGCACAAGCCGGGGTTGCAGGTCCAGGGATAGCTTCAGCTGCGAGTCCTGCTACAGACATGGGAGTTCCCCAACAATCATTTCCGGGGGGGCTCGTGCCAAGTCTTGACGGCTCGTTTTGGCAGGATGTCTGCCGGATGAATGAATGGGAAATGGACTTCTACTCTCTCTTGGGATGGGGAGCAAGTGACACATACGAACCGCCATACACCAGTTGGATGTGTGCAGACCACTCCCAGTAATCGGGTCACATTTTGAAGTAGAGAGGGGGGGGGGAAGAGCACAGACATCGTGATCTAAAGGAACAATGATAGGGCTTGCCACTCTCAACTGCTCCTTATGTGCCCTTTTTGTTTCATTTTCTTCGCTTTCATATCTTTTCGTCTCGACCAGTGTTCTCAACAGCCATCCCACGTGCTCTGTTTCAGCTCTGCGGCTAGGTAACCCATCTAGGTACCTAGGTAGACTTTGACCGAGGGGATTGAGGCAACCTTGCTTGGGTTGGGGGCGAACACGTTAGAGGCCAATATGACTGACCGCACACTCCTCGGCACCCCCCTCGAGCTATCCGTTCTTCTTGTCTTCATCCTGGCTTTCTGCGGCCCACCCAGCTCTCACACACGAAAGCTCTTGGAGCTTGCAGTGCAGCGATGCCCGTTGCTTTGACTTTGAGATCCCTTTGCTTGGTACCTGCGCTCGTACGAGGCGAAAAAGTCTTTGTCTTTCCACCTACATCCGATATAAACGTCACAGAAGGACACCAAGTTTGCATCGACTGGACCACGGACTGGGGCTCTATCCCGGTCTCACTCGTCGCGTTCCAGCAGGACCAGTCGATTCAGGGCTGGCAGCCGCAAGTTCTACTCAGTAAGTGCTGCTATGGGATCAGGCTTGAGGGGAAACTTTCTGTATGATGGGAAACGGCTAAATTGACTCGATCTAGACGCAGTTGTCGACCCAGGAAACTACACATGAGACACCAGCAGCGATCGCTGGCCTACCCCTGAGTGCTGTCTTTCATTTCACACTATAACAGGGCGAGGAAACTACCCTAGACACGGGTGCGGCCTTCAACAGCGGCGCATTGTTTATAACTGGAGAGAATCAGGGCGCATCGTCGACATCCTCGGTAGGCAGACTGGCTTTTTGTTTCCTAGGAGATACCTAAACTAACACGGTTGCCAGAAAGCCACTCCACCAACACCCTCGGCGACGACGACCCAGGTGACGGCGTTATCAACATCGCTTCAACCTCAGCCAACTCC
This sequence comes from Cytospora piceae, assembly GCA_016508685.1. NCBI lineage: Eukaryota > Fungi > Ascomycota > Sordariomycetes > Diaporthales > Cytosporaceae > Cytospora > Cytospora piceae. Next base: position 767,009 of record JADMLE010000001.1, on the reverse strand, counting down.
CGCGACAACTGCGGTGCCCTCCCAAGCCATGCCACATTCAAGGAACAACCATCTCGGTCCCGCGACGGATGTATCGACCATTATAGGAGCCGCTGTCGGTGTACTTGGGTTTTTTCCGTGGCTATAATCACCCTATGGTTCACTTGGAAGAACGCAAAGAAGCCTCTGCCTACATATAAGTACCGGGAAGACCAGCCGGAGTCTCGATTGTCGTCGTCGTCATTGTCGTCGTCATCGTTTGGTAAAGGCTCATTTACGAGCGAAAATCGCATTGGTATGTTATATGCAATGCCGACCCCAGAGAAAGTGCCCCCCTCACACTTGCTCTTAGAATATCGTGAGCTACGTGCAGCTTGAAGGGTCGGTGCTGAGGATGACTATAGCCGCTGGACATATATGTATGTGGTACTGACACAAGGCAGAGTCTTAGGGTTGCGATACGACATGGGCGCAGGCTCGCCATCTGAAGAAAGGGGACGGTCGAACGAAAGGCTGTTGAAAGGGACGGGGCAGGGGGGGAATGCTACCTCTGCGCCTTGATGAGTTCAGTCTTCAATTTGATACCATCGTGTTTGTTCGGAATAGTGCTTCCCCTGTTTTCGGTTTTGCTCGCCTCTAATCCAGTGCCTGGTTCTGAAGTCTCGGTAGTGTTCTTGTGAAGATTTTGGTCTTGTGAAGATTTTCTCTGGTTCTGGGCCCAGTCGCTCCAGAGCCTAAAAAGATGCTCATGACATGGCTACCACGAGAAGTCCTCGGGTCCAAGAACGCCGTTGCATCCGCCAGTCCACCATGTTACCTTGGGCCATCGGCATTATGTCTACCCTGGAATAATCAGCGATGATACCTTAAGTTACTCCGGCGGGAGTACTAAAACCAGGCGGGATTAAGAGATTGCCGGGCACCCGTTTGCAATATTCGCCCATAATGAGCTGTACTGAGCCGTACACAGCGCCTACTGACGCAAACAATGGTGCAAAAGCAAATCCGTTATGAAGAATACATAGAACCAGGTGACGAGCTCTGGCTACTAGCTAAGGGGCACGCGCCAAAGCTGAGGGCCAGGTCGACGGTGTACATGGTGTCATACGCAGAAGCTCAAGATAAGGGCTGGACACTGACAACACGTCCAGGGGGGAACTGTAATGAGTGCTTTCCCAAACCAAAATTGAGGTTGGAGGGGGGATATCTGTATGTAGGTAATAACTATAATTTGTAATGGCACACGTTCCAATATTCCTTACCACTTCATAGTGGACGCCATTGTGCACAAGAGTATACAGGACCACCAATAGTAGATATAATGCGGTTGATATGTCACCATGTCAAGTAGAACATTAGAGGTACATGTATGTTGAGTGGATCTTATTAGGTTTTTCGACTATCCTCGTCATTAATTGGATTATCACCTGTTGACCGGTGGTGATACTTAGGGACGGCCTGCGGAGCGAAGACTCGAAGATACCCATCCCGGCCATTCATACGAGGAACTAGCTACAGCATGAGGCCATACCTCTTGAATCCCTGTGGCATCTAGCACTCTCACAGCAGTATTCCACATGCGGCATTCTTGAAGAAGATTCCGTTGTTCAGTTGCTCAGTCGCGGAAGAAGGACGGTACCACAGCTGGTGACAGGGTGAAGTATAACGTCTCACAATGGCTGCATATGTGTGTCGATGATGAGGTGCCACAATGCTCATGGCTGGTGAAAATTGGTACTTCATCAATGTACGTACTAACGTACATGCCGGCTAACCGGCCACATCGATATGTCAACATGTCAACGGGCTCTCGGCCCTCGGGAGCCAATTTAGCTCGATCGGCCCCGGGGCCGATCTCACCGTCGTCCATCCCTGATCCCGGCCTGCTGCTGTGATCATCTCCGGGTCCGTGTGTCCTTCCCGGGTCGGTGCCACTTCACGGAGATGCAATGCAAGCCGGGGAACGGTGGACCTGCTTTGCAGGCCGCCAAACCTTAATTGAACCACGTCTCATAAGTAAACATGAACTTCTTTCGCTCGAATCCAAAGTCTTTTGCTGACGCTCGAAGTTTGTTTGTCATCTCGAAGACCTTCTCCCAGAGGGCCGCTTACATAATTCGTGGACAAAACGGTACCCTCTCTACTTACCTGCCTGCCGCAACGATTCGCCGAGGCGATAAGCTGTTTAAAGCGGTATCTCGTTGCAGCAAGTACGGACACAGCACAATTAATGCCAGAATTATTTCACCATAACGTCTAGACTCCAAATCATGGGGATAGATTACTCCGGACCTTGAAGATGCTACGGCCGAAGTCACATCCACCATGAATAACCACGCGCAGCTCAAGACGCCGGCTAGTCCGAGCTCAAGCTCGACAAACCCCAGCCCCGACCCATTGACACCATTGACACCAGTGAGACCAGCGACAGCGTCATCCACCATACCACCCGAGTCCAACCCGCGTCCTCGATCGAAGCACTCCCGTACGATATCCAATGTCTCCTCCTCCTCTAAGCGACGGAGTCCTCGCTCGAACACCTCGGATTTCCTGTCCGATCGCGCAACAGCCCAGCTGATTCGCCGCGTCCTCTGCCCCCAACAAGTCAACGATCGAAACAGGGCGACGCTTGCTCCTGTTGAAGAGCTCCTGCCGCCCCTGACAAGCTGGAATGATGTCGATATACAGCTCTATGCGATAATAGCAATCATTTTGCGAGACTTCGTGCAAACATGGTACAACAAGATCACACCAGACGAGACGTTCGTCGCAGAGATAGTTCAGATCATAGCTCATTGCTCGCGAACACTGGAGCAGAGGCTGAAGAAGGTTGATATGGAGAGCCTGCTCCTTGATGAGCTTCCAGATCTATTGGATAAGCACGTTGAGGGTATGTCTATCCCTTTCGCTACTTCAACTGAGCCCCACGCTGACAGTCACATTGTGCAGCCTATCGAGCATCGCGCAAGCCTATCGTGCGACCTCCAATCGAAGTCGACCCACGGGAGATATACCATTCGCTATGCCCCTTGCCCTACTTGTCTCCGATTCCGAAGCTAGAGAAACCTGCAACCATCGCGGAACAGGCTGACAACGAGGTTGCTTATCGCCAGCTACTTGTTCAAGGTGTACTGGCGGTTCTACTACCCACGGAGGACTTGAAAAACCAGTGCTTGACGTCCTTGGTTGGCCAGATCCTTTCAGAAATTATCGTTGGTGGCGTCGTCGCCAAAAAGCTATCGGAACCATGGATGCTTTGGACGGGTCTAACAACCCTAGCGGACGTGATACAGCGAGGAAAGGCCGACACCTCTGGACCGCGTTCGACAGTGAACAGCGCCGCTGGGCGAGAGCCTACGGGCTTCTCGATCCAAGGGCTTCTTTGGTCCTTTGTGCACTACTTGTTCATTCTCATGGGATTCGTTCGAATCTTTGCCTCAACACTGGCAACATGTCGTACCCTCCCTTCTAGAGGACAGACGGCGCCAGCGGAGAAAGATGACCTGACCCGTCATAATGACGAGTTGCCATCAACGAACACGAGCCCTCCATACTCGGTCGAACTTCCCGAAGAGGTAGTCAAGACACCCATTGTGGCCTTCAGCATATGGCCTGCGATATCAAACTTACTAGAGATGGACAAGCGCATGCCTTGGCTTTGCGGCAGCTTATCAATGGCGCAGTGGCTGGCCATCGCAGGGCCCGGCCGTGTGGCTGGCTTTGATGGCGTTGTCGACAGGTAGGATATCCCTTTCTTCTGGACAAAAAGCAAGCGCCCTCCCACACTTTGATTGTCACACCGCATGAAATTTTGGTCACTTGACTTCGCATCCTTCCATTCAGCTTCCAGGACAGGCTCTTCTTGCAAGTGCAGGTGGCTAGCACCGGACACCCTCCTTTATGCTCAAGCGGGCTTTATAAGGTGATACTAAGGGAAGGGATATGTACGGGGACTTTTTTTGGTGTCGGATCTGGTGTGCCTCCAAGCCGGTGGTGGGCCAATGGGCAACTTGCTAGCAAAGCTATGCCGAAGTCAGGAGAGCATGTGGTGCAACACACCTCGAAGACGCTCTGCGGCCAAATCGGCAGCCACAATGTCCGACAACGTTACCGCAGAACCCGCAGTGCCTGGCGCCATGCACCTCATCTGCACCTCGGAGTCCCAGATGGCTGCCTCGGCTGGCCAATTGCGGCACGTTGCCGCTATGCATGCATCCGATTGCACGATTGGCGGTCGTGGGGCCTACATGGCCGTCCATCAGCAAGCCTTACTTACGCGCCCGTCGTCCGAGTCCAGGGCCCCATTGCAGGGATCCGCTCGCTGACCAAGCTCGCCTCATCCAAACCTTCATAACATGAGGACAGGAGCTTTTCAGAAGGGATTGCGAGCCGCTCCACTAGCCTGCCGGACGTCATGCGTTATATTTGCTCAATTATGGTCTTCCAGCACAGAGCTGCCTATTCCTAATGGGTATCATGGGTTCCATCCAGACCCACGACAGTGCCTGGGAGAGGAGCCGCACGTTGCGTTGACATCGGCATGAGTTGAGTCCTTGCACGGCGATGACAACCTTCTTCGTTGTGCCATCAGTCACTACACCGGATAAAAGCACTCGATCTCGACAAAGGGCCCATCATAGCCAGGGCATCGTTACTCGAACGGAAAGCTGCCGCGCAGCGCATGGCTGCCCAATGCCTGAAATTTGCCCACTGAGGAGTTACCCTTGTCCTCATGTCAGGGGAATTACACACCTGTCTGTCATTTCCCAGCAATTGTCCGAAATAGCGCAATGGGTGCGGAACGGTCTGAGGGTCAGGTCTTGATGAATTGACCAGGCCCCACCGCGCATGGTTCACCGGCTTTGGCTCTTCTAATCCTTGATCAAGGAGCCATCATGAGCTATCTCCTGCACACCATCTCCGAGCCGTCCCCGCACAGCGACGAAGTATTCGATGCCGTTCGGCTGCTGCGTCTACACACCGGTCAAGCCTTTATCTGGGTCTTGCTCGTTAGCCCCTCTGCTCCTTGACGAGTCTTCCTGCCGCAACTTGCGCCGCGATATTCGGGACACCAGGGCTACATGCCCCGGGGTGGCGTTTGACTTGCGTAGCAGCTTTTTTGCCTGCCAGGTCGCAATTTCCTCCCATTCCCTTTTAGTCGTCACTATTGCGTCCCTCCCCCCTCCCAACGCCTATGTTTTCCAGCTGCCCCTCTAAATCCCAAACAGAGTCAAAAGTAAGCAGCAGCATGGGGGTTTTGTGGTGACTGACGAGAATCCATCTTTACAAACAGGCTCCTCTCCGACTCCATCCAGCGTCATATCCTCGATCCAGCCACCCTACCCACCGCGCTCCGCACCCTGCGCGGGGCCTTGTTTCCCAACAATACCATGGGGTCGCCGTCGCTATTCCCACCCGGGTCCGAGCAGGAGCTGCTCGCCCTGAGACGCAGGTGCGCTAGCGCGCTGTGGACCCTTGTCCCGAGGAGCGTCGGCAGGCTGTTCTTTGGCGGCAATGCGACCTCCTGGCTGGCGAGGTGCTTCTCCTCGACGCCGCGGTCCGGTCCGGTCACCAACGACGGCTGCGGCGAGGGGGAGGTGGACGGCCGCCTGGACGACCTGGACGCGCAAATAATTACCGAGATCGAGACTGACATCCTGGACGTCTTCTCGGATCCCTACTGCAACAAGCACCTCATGTACGGCGCCCTGGAGCAGATTCTCGTCAGAATCATGCCGGAGCTGGCCGAGACGGGAATTGTCGAGCTCTGGGAGGAGAGGCTGAACTGATTTAGTTGTTAAGCAGTCCCGGGTCTTTGTCATACCGCCCCGTGCTGCTTGATGTGCGTATGCATTTAGTCTAACCATAAATGAATAAAACGACCGGTCAATTCATCCATGTCATTTATTATCGAGCTGAACATGGGAATCAACAACCCCGAATGATTGAATCCATACGCGGTACCGGACTCGCTTGTGCTCACCATCCCTGAACGGCACAGATGGCACACACACACACATGCTGCAACGCTGCACACAGACCGAGAAAAAAGGATGGGGCACGTTGCAGAACATAATCATCATAAGGCATCAATGCAAGCAGGCGGCGTGTAATGTTGTGTGCCCCCTTTCGTGAGGAAAACTCTGGGTTCGATTGGGCGGGATACACCCCCCTTCTTTTGTTTTTGGCTTGTCACATTATGATTTGCTTATCTTCCTGTCCTGAATATGCAGATAGCCGCCCAGGGGGGTGTGGATGGTAACTTCGGCTGCCCCCCTCCTCCCCCCCCATAGTGTTGCTTTGGCTTCGTTTTGCCTTCCCCTGGCTCTGGAACCCCTCCTCCCATCTCCAAAACCCTTGACAATCGAGATCTCCCAAACTTGGGAAGGGATGAGAAGGGGAGGGAGAGAAGGTGGGGGGGGGGGGGAAGACGAGAGTTAGATCATTCTTGATGTAAGTCTCTTTCCTCCCACCCTGTTCTTGTCTCCCTGGGGTCTGTCTCGGAGTCTTCCTCACTCGTATGCATGACTTCTTTTTCCTAGCCTGCACCAACACACAGACGGCTTCTGAATCCAGCATGGAGCTCGTTGGCACCCCTCCGGTCTTTCCCGCCAAACACTGGGCCCATCCCCCCTTCCCAGAGCCTCTCATACCTCTTGCCTTGGTATCCTTCCTAGTTCCACTTCTCGATAATCCCAATACCAGATCGACCTTAATTTGGATTACGATGCATTGGTCATGCCAATAAAGAAGAAAAAAGATTCCAGTATAAGAATACGGAGAAAGAGCCGTAGTAGAACGGAAAGATACAGTTAAAGAGAAAAGAAGACCCAGGAAAACTGCCGAAAGATAGCCCCAGAGAAGTCCCGATAATTCCCCCAATGACCTTTCGTATGTTCCTCGAATTAGAAGACACTTTGTTTGTAGGTAGATAAATGAGATGTGAGATAGTCCCTGTGTTTGAATATTTTTGTTGGTCCGTTTCGCGTGAGCGGGTGAGTCTTTTCCTTGTCGCGGTGGTAGAAAAGCCGGGGTATATAGAGAAATTCGTGTGCTTGTGCCGTCGTCCTTTCGAGAATATAGGGGAGACTTTGGCCGAAGTATGTGTGTCGCAGGTGTATCTGCATGTATGTTTGTTTGAATGTTTGTATGTATGTACCGTTTTTCCTTCCTCGGCCATCGCCGTCGTGAGACTGGTTGGCTGGTTGCTCGTGTAATTCCTGTCGGTAATGTTTCAGTCCCCGTGGAGGGAGTGATTTCTCTTTGTAGTCAGACGCCTTGAAAGTGACCTGAACTGCTGATTCGTGAGTTATATGCCGGGGATTCCGAGCTGGGAAAGGTGGTATTTCGGGGAGGAAGCAAAAGACAAGCACCTACAACAATAAAAATAAATGAAACACCAACCAGGCAGAGCGCAGATCCCCCCATCAAACCATCGTGCCCTCATGCTTGATCAAGCCCCCCTCATCCATATGCGTCCCCGTGTTCCCCATCTCCGCGTCCCCCTCGGGTATCCTGTCCAGGCCCCCCATCCCCAGGCCGAGGTTCATCATCCCCAGGCCCTGCGGGCCCCTCGACACAACAGCAGACTGGGCGGCAGCCTGAGCCTGCTGCGCCTGCTGGTGCAGCCGCAGCTTGTCCGTCAGCCGGATCACGGCGTTGTAGTCGCTCTGGTCCACGAGACTGTTCGGCCCGCTGTTGGCGATGAACGACAGCAGCGTGTCGGCCGCCCGCCGCGCGTCCTCCTGCGTCGGCGACACGGGCGACGAGGCGACCGAGGACGACAGCGCGCCGCTGCCTATGATGGGCGTCGTGCCCCCGCCGCCGCCGCCCCCCGCGCCTGCGCCCTTGCCGCCGCCGCCCTGGTGCCGCTGGCCCTGGAGGCTGCTCGCGCTGCTGCTGTGGTGCAGCGTGTGCTGCGGCTGGTGGTGCGGCGATGCCATGGCGTTGTCGATGCCGAAGGGCCCTGCGGCGGAGAACTCGTGGGCTGGGGACTCGAGTGCGGACGAGGGGGCTGTGGAGGGTACGCCCTGGGAGCCTTGTACGTATTTGGGCGTTAGGGGATCGTTGGACTCGCTGCTAGCCTGGTTCATGTACTCCAGGTCCAGTGTGGGGAATGTTTGGCTCCTTGGTCGCTGGAAGTTGGGCCCTCCGGGGTGCATCTGTCCGGCTTGCGAGTGGTGGTCTGTCGAGAGGAAACCACCGACATTGGGATCAGGAGAGAAGGTGAACTGGCCTGTGCCTGTAGGGCTCATGGTGTTATCAGAGAAGGAAGAGCCTGCTGTGTCAGATGTGAAGCCACTTCCCAGGGAGGTTGTGCTCTGGTTTGTCGTGGTGAATTTGAACGTGGTACCGGTGGATGTCGCTGTTGGTTCCGAGAAGTCCATCATCATTCCATCGCTTCCACCACCCCCACCACCCTCCTTCTCTTCTTCACCAGCATCGCGAGGCCCAGCCGAGAAAGGCGACCCCGAATGATGCACAGGCGAATCTGAAGAAATTGCACTTGACGGCTGCGAGTTCGCCAGAACCGGGGAGGTCGTCGACAATTTGCCCGCGGCCCTGGGGATGTTCGTCTCCGAGGCTCGCCTCAGGAGCCGCCCTCCCATGCTGTGCTTCTGCTTAAACTTCTCGAGCCATGACGGGTTATTGATCTTGGTTTCGGCTTCCCTGAAGGGCCGGGCATACATGCGGGCCTGTTCCTGGATCTCCGAGTCGGACACGTGCCGGCCCTTGTGCTGCTCGTTGCGCAGCCAGTTGGCCAGAGTCTTGTCGATGTCTGGGATCTTACCCTTGTTCTTCTTGGCTGCCGAGTTGTTGCGGTCTTCTGGATTGAGCCACTTATCCTTGCGGCTTAGAACCTTGGACACCGTACTAGAGTTGGCTTGTTAGCCTGGTAATCCTATATCTGAAGTAGGAGAGCGCCTGTCCACGTAGTTCTCGGAGACGGAAGCAGTGCTCGCCATTCTCACCTTCGTTCCACGCCAAACAGGGCGCCGATCTCTGTCTGCTTCATCGACGGGTTGTCAATGTGATACTGGCACATGCGACGGCGGTCGTCGTCTGTCAAAGTCTTCCTAGGTTGCGACTGAATTGGTGGCATTGCCGGCCTTGTAGTCTTCAAAGGCGGAGCCGAAGCAGGTTGTATCGCAACGGGAGGAGACGAGTTGTAGCTATTGGGGTTCGTCAACATGCTCGGCCACGTGGGATGCGACGGCACCATCAGCATTGGTAGCTGTGGGTGATGGGGAGGTGGTGTTTGCGAGTGTTGTTGCTGTGGCAATGGCTGCTGTGGTGGTGTTGCCGGTGGTGGCATGCGGCCCAGAGACTCGGATGGTAAGCCATGGGACATCGGGGGCATGTAGCCAAAACCACCACCATACTCTGGCATCGTCGCTTGTATGTAAGGGCTCATATCGCCCCATTGGTCGTGTCCAAATGCTTGGTCATGGTGGGCAAGGTGAGTTTCCTGATCCATGCTAGAGGATCCTCCTATCCCTCCTTGGTTGTGCATCCTGTGTATTCCAAGGAGATGTTGTGGTGTTCTGCGAGGCTCTTTCTTGTCGACAGAGACGGACCCTTGGCAGGAGGATGAGGCCAGGTTCAAGTCCAAGTGTTGCTACGATATTCACGGACCAGGTCCTCTGGGTGTGACGCTTGATGGATGCGGTGAGTGCGTGGGGAGGATATATCTGTACCCCACAGGACTGGTGTGATTTAACTTCATGTACGGGAGGCGGCAGGCATAAGAGATCGACAATTGCTTCCTGGACCAGCTTCGTGTAATGCAGTCGAGTCCTTCTTGGGTCAGGAGACCTGTCTTGTCGACAACTGCAGCTCATGAAGCGGGTGGAGCAAGCAGTAGTAGTCCGGCACGCCTCCTAAAAGAGACGACGCTGATGCCTGCACGCCCGGACTCGACGGGTCTAAGCACAAGGCGAGGGACCGGAAGTTAAACAAAGAAGCTCCTAGACGCTTTATTACTTCAGGGGCCGAGTTAACTTCATGAAGATCGGTCTTCGGCCGTCTTCGTCGTCGATGTCAGCAGCAGGCGGTACTGATACTCTCGTTGCTAAAATAAGACGCATGGTTAGTTTCCTTTTGCTGGGGCTCCTCTTATACTGTAACCTATGCCCGCTCATCTAAACGTCTCTCGGTTGGTTTTTCCTCTCTCGAGCGACAGGGGGAGTAGAAAAGCTGCTCACGTTTTCCAAATGACACTGTCTGACAGACATAGCCTAATGGTGAGACGCTCGACAGAAATATATCGCTGTAGATGAGAAAGAATGGCAGACACGATCAGCAAACAAGCAAGATGTGGGCTCGCAAAGTCCGGAGGATGAGCCCTACTGTAGAGCAGACGTCGCAATGCAGTTGCAGACGCTGATGTACAGCAAGTCGGGCCCTTTCGAGAGGTGCAGAATGATCAAGTGATGGGCCGCAAGACGGCTACATGTATGTTTGCCAAAGTGCTTGCCTGTGCCAGCAAGGGTACTTACTGCTGGGGGACCCCGTCCAGGAGAGAGAGAAAGAGTGTGTGTGAGTAACAGAGAATGGAGGGGCGCACTCGGAGGGATAGTGACAGGGGGCTGCGAAATGCAGGCCCAGATGGATCAATAGAGACAAGGCAAAGAGATAGCCTGGTAGGATAGCTTGCTTGGGGGTTGTTCCGGTGGTGTGGGGTGGCAATGGTACTCGGCCTGGTAGCTCGCCAAGGTGTGTATATAAGAGAGTAGCATGAGAGGGCTATAAGTGCCAGGGGGACAAGAGGCACATGCGGGATGGTGCTGCATGAAGCGTCGAATGCGCATGAAGGTACCGGGAAGATCATGTATATATAATATTAAGTAAAGAAATTCTGTTCTGGTCGACCCGGTCCACGGCGCAGGGAATTTGGCCAAACATGTCCATTCTCCACAGGGCGGTACAACAACCGCATTGTCCACAACACTGCGTCTTGGGATCGGAAGAGGCGCCCCATCAGCTCAGCGGGAAGGTGGGAAGTTATGGAGAAAGGTGAGAGATGGTGATATTCGAGATGCGACAGGCCCGCTCGCCAGCCCCAAGTACCAGACCGTACAAGTCCAACCAACAGCAAGTGGTTAAATGCCTCCCCAACATTCGGCCAATCGTACTACCACTGTGTGAGAAGACGTCGTGCGAGGCGTGCGAATCAGTGAGTCCGGACGAGATGTCGTCCAGAAGGCTTCCCGTCACAGGTGGAGTGGGCAGGGGGGGTTTTGTTCGAGCCGATCCACTTGGGATGGTGTCCAGTGCCCGTATCCCGATGCAACTCTATTCAGGTGAACCTTTCGTCACCACTTCTCTCTCGGCATCCCTTGTGTGAACCGACAGCTCATGTCGTTTAGATCATCAGGCTGTCAGATAATCTCACTTGGCGTTGCTACTGATGGAGCTTTCCGGCAGTGCAAATAATAATGGAGAGCTGGAATACAGTGATCATTTACTGTCTGGGCTTAGGAGGCTTACCGGTCTGGTAATCCGGATGGATCTATCATCTTGAAGCGGGTCCTTGCCTGGCTCGCTCTCGAAGTCTCTTACAGGATCAAGGTCGTTCTTCCCGCGGCACATGCATCGACTCGGTAGTTGGCAGGACTTATTCCCTGTTCTGCCATGATCTTCTTTGCTTCTCGATAGCTTCATCCGGCTGAATCGAACGAGTTCGGCATAAAGATCAGGGTAGTTATGTACTTTGTACGGATCCGTTACTGCGTAGACAGATCGTCAAGGTGGAACCGCGAACAAACCGCATTGTGCGCAAAACTCGATGCGCCGCGGCCCGCTCACCCACTTTGCACAAGCCCAACCAGGTTTTGGTTCGCGGCTGGCAGAGCTTTGGTCAAACCCTGGCACCGGAGTTGCCCAGAGCTCGGCCTGGTATGTTGGGAGCCGTGAGGGTCTAACCCCCGCGCATCTCCGCGGTGGAATGGCCCTCCGCCGGCATGTATGTAGGTGCATAAGGTGCCAGGGGAGCCCGACCTGCTCGCAGAAAAGACGTTGCGAGGCTTCTCTCGCATCCTTATTGGGCCGTATTGTTTTCTTTTCTTCTTCCAGTCTTCCCGTCAAGCCGCTGTCAGGAGCAGCTGCGGGCTCGACGTTGTAATAACAATGCACCATGACAAGGGGGTGTCGGCCATTTCCTGGTGCCCCTATTCCCTACCTAAGGACACCACGAAACAAGTGTGGTATCATCTTGAATCGAGCCTAAGAATCTGGAAATCCGCTCCCCTGGACGCTACAATGCCGAGAAACCAACGAGGGGGAGTCGGACAGAGGCACGCCCAAAGCATGCCGGGCTGCAGTGCATCCTCTCCCGGGCTCTGTACCCGTAAGCTGCAGTATGTTGGCAGTTACCTGTCATAAAGTATCAAGCAACGCCAGCAGTGGCCTGTCCTGCATGACGTGTGCTGTGCGATTCTATTTGCTGGTTTGGTTTTCTGCGTTGATCGGCCTGGCGGAGGTGTCGATGAGCAACCCGTTCTGGTGACCCAGATGAGCCGGATCCAGACTCCTGGGAAGCCGCAAACGCGGCCTTCGCAGCCTCGAGGAACAACCCCTCGAAGGCCAGTAGCTGTGAGTGATTGGGTCCATGAGCCACGAGACTGGACAGCCTCACGCAGAGGGGGGGGGGCAGAGGTTACTACGACATGATATGGTACTGGGGATGAGATCCCTTGTCAGGGTAGGACTGGGTGCTGAAAGAGGGTGATTCTTTGGGCAACGGGGGTGTGAGAAGTCTGGAATCAGACCACATTCAGGGCCAGAGGAGCGCCTTAGCAAGTCGACCCCGGCAGCCTCGGGGCCGGCTTGTATTCCAGTTCGCCGGCTGGTATCGCGACCCCTGCCTGACGGGAGCTCTTCCTAGGAGATGCTGGTGGAGGTAGGGCATCGATCTGGCCTAATGCGGGAAGCTCTTCGCGAATGACACCCGTAGAACGTCGATCATTGCTCAGAGGGTGTGGGCGATGGTGGGAGTGAAGGTGTACGGATCTATATTCCGTACCGTCTGTATTGTCCTCCGGAATAATCTTGCTCTGCCCGTGGGGACCAGGACTGACTCCGTGATGGACTCAAGAGGAAACGGAGGTGGGCCCAACGTCATCCATGATGAAAGAGCGTGGCCGGCACGCCGGGTCATCTCCATGCCTCGATCCAGTGTAGGATTTGTCCTGTGTACAGGCCGTGATCTGACGAGCCAATCGCTCACCGGTTGAGGTTCCTGTCAGGAATGTCGTAACCGGGCAGCCGAGGCAAAGCTTATGACACCCAATTTGATACCTCGACGGTCAACTGAATATTTCCGAGAGCATGCACACCTGCTGCATGACTCACGGAGACAGTTATGCCGGTTGTGCTCGAACACAAGTCTGAACAAAGTTAAGAAGGCTTTCAAGGTTGTCGAGATCAGTCAGATATTACAAGGCCAGGGGCCAAAGGAATCGACGGCTACGAGCGGCCACTAGACACGGTACGATCAGCACTGTCTCCCCAGTCCGTCAAGACTCAAGAGTTAATTCCCTTCGGCAGCTGTACGTAAGTAATCCGTACAGATAATGGGTATCCACATCTTGCTTCTCCACAGGACGGTGGGATTTGGTATCCGAGCTTTTGTCGAGGGTCGGGCACGAAGGAACAAAAGCACAGACGGCGTCTTGCTCCCCAAAGCGACGACATTATGTAGATATGTCGACTTGCGCTTATATTCTTCGCGTGAAACGCTCAAAGAGCCCGTGCATCTCTCTGGGTGCAGTCACAAGATACGCGTAGCCTCACGGGAACGTTGGTAGACCTCGTCGCGCCCGGCCAACCCTCTGCTTCGGCTAAGGGCCCGACCCCAGGGTAACCCGGTATACTTGCGAACTTGGGGTCCGCAATGTCAACAATGTGGATGATATCGCGGCTACAGTGGCAAAAAGAGGGGGGGGTGGTGGAAAAGTGTGAGGCCGAAGTCTAAGATTGGCGAGAGCGAAGAAAACCCATACAAGAAAGGAGATTCGGGATCCTCTCGTAGCTCGAAATCTTTGAAATGACTCCCCCAGGCAATTATCTGACTCCCCCAAGAACACCACCAAAAACACTAACAGACTCCCACACACACACACATACACACACACACACAATCATTAACAAAGGGCCGGCTGGGGTGAAAGGGCGAGTCCGGCGAGAGGCCGGTACGGCCGTACCCGAGTTCCTAGAGGACTGGAGCCCTAGCGACCGGAGCGTCACCTCGAAGATGCATAGTAGTTGCGAAGATAGGCGGCCCAAGGGACTTAAATTCTATAAATGTTAGAGTGCGTGCCCCACTATAGCCAATCAATGCACGCTATAAGGCTCTTAGAGGGAAGTCAGAAACTTGTCTAGGGGAGTCATTTCAAAGATTTCGCTCGTAGCTCCGCGGGGCACCTGCTGAGTAGAAGTCAGCCACTCATGGAGGCTGTCAGAGGACCTTGGTCTGTGGATGTCGAATGCGGCGGCAAGAGTCTCCTCGTGAAAGGTCGAATTCGCACCTGGCGTACGCAGGAAGCAGGGCCCCCCAAGCGAACGCGACCTCTGGGGATCTTATTGGTCCAAACATTCCGAAGGTTGGGTGGGAACGTTTGTGCCTTCTCCGAGGTAATCATCATCATTCCGTTCCTCATCGGCAATTTTTCGTCTCTTGCAATGTCCAGTGCGATCGAGAGATGTTGAGGATAAGTCGTTTCCCCAGAGATATTCCGACGCCGCATTGCTTGGCCAGGCACACGTGGAAGACGAACTTACCTTCCAGCCCCAGAATTTGATGCGACCAGAAAGTAGGTTGGCTCAAAGAAACAAGCAGGCCTAATCCACAGTCCAGCGGGTGGGATGACCTCGCTCCGGGGCCAGGCCTCTTCAATCTCTCGAACTCGAAGCCGCTTCATTGCTCATTCACGTAGCTCATGAGACCCAGGCAGCGTAGTAGACCGCAACTTCCCGGGTCGTATTCCGTGCTCATATTACCATCGTGCAAAGCCATCTTGCCTGGGCAGGACGCCAAAATCCTGGATGATTGTCGATCCCGCCGCTGGTTAGCAGCAAGGTCGTCAGCCCCTGGCATGGGGTGTGAAAATGCGAGGAATTATGCGCTGGTAGGACTTCACGATGCGTGATTGCTGCCCATCATTCCTCCTGCTGGCTGAACAGACCAGATGGTAGACCATCTCGCCTTCGATCGTGCAATGTTAGAATTTGGATGTAGCGGTTCATCCACGATGTGTGTGGGCTTGGTACCAACGAAGTTAGGAATGTCGAATCAAATTTGCGATGCTGAAAACGAGGCTGACGGCCGGAACTGGGAGCCCTGGGGGGACCAAAGCTAAAGCAATATGAATCTTCAATTCATTATTCGTCCCATTCAGGGCGCCTCCCTCATTGTACCCTCCCTCATTCTGCCCCCCAATCGGAATGTATATCTGATAAATGAGTCTCATGTCGTTCAGGATAGACTATTCCCTCGCTGAACGGGGTGAGCCAAGCTGACAAGCTGCTGCTATCAAACCCTGTATCGACTGCTGATAGACCGATGTGTCCCTACCATTTGAGGTTGTATCATTCATTAGCTTTACTTCGACTGGCTCCACCCTGCTAAAATTCTCCGAAATTGGTGAATCTCGCTGTCAATAAGGTCCTCCCGTCTCGGCTTAACGGTCTTCGCGGCGCGTCTCAATTCTTGCGGCAAAGTGTGCGCTTGCTGGTATTGCAAGTATGCCAGGCTGTTGGCGGATTTTGATCCGGCTGGAAGCCTTTGCGAACCCTGGAAGGGTTTTGAGGTCCAGACTTTCTGGAATCATCGCTTGACAATGGTGACTTTTTCGAAGAGCCGAAATTAGCATCTAAGAGCCTCTTCTCCACAATGGCAACCGAATATTTGAAGAGTTTTGACGCGGTGAAGCACTTACCAATGTCCTCGTCCGCAAGTTCATGTGACAGTCCCACCCGTTGTGGTTGATGCTTGACGGACTTGCCATACACGATAGCCGTCTTGAACTGCTCGACAATGCTGCGGTGAATGGCGTTACACTGGCGAGGGTTCAATCAGTATGAGAACAGTCCTCGACCTTGTGGAAAGTGTCTCTGCTTGAGCGGACTTACAAAATCTTCAACCGTGCACCTTGTGGAACGAAGCACGACGGGCGCAGAATAGTCGGGCATTTTTCCTTTTGGCTTTGTGTAGACCCGGACCAACTTCAACTTGTCCCACCTGCAGTGTGATCCCAGTTGGTTAGCTCTTCGGCCAAACGGTGAGCAAGCGTGAATGGAGAAACGTACATGACCTCCATCAACTCATCGATATTCCAGTCGTGCTCAGAACTGATGGGAACGGCGTTGGGGATACGGTACAAAAGGTCCAGTTCTTCAATGCTGATGGCGTCGATTTTGTTCAAGACGTAAACGACGGGTATGTAGCTTCGACTCTTGGCCTCCAAAATGTCGATGAGGTCGTCCACGGTCGCGTCGCACCGGATGGCAATGTCCGCGGAGGATATTTTGTACTCGCTCATCACAGCCCTGATCTCGTCTTGGTCAATGTGGGTCAAAGGCACGGTATTCGTTATGTTAAGGCCACCCTTGTCCTTCTTCTTGAACGTGATGTTTGGTGGTCCTTTGTTGATTCGGATTCCGAAGCCCTCGAGTTCGTTCTCGATGACCCTCTTGTCGGTAAGAGGCTTGTTCACATCGAGAATAATAAAGATCAGATGGCAGGTTTTTGCGACCGCGATGACTTGTCGTCCACGTCCTCGTCCGTCCTTGGCTCCCTCGATAATTCCGGGAAGATCGATGATCTGGAGGGGTGCACCGTTGTACTGGACCTGACCCGGCACACTGGTCAAGGTTGTGAACTCGTATGCTGCCGCTTCAGAGTGCTGCCCCGTCAGTTTGCTCATGAGCGTACTCTTCCCCACGGACGGGAACCCGATGAAACCAATACTGGCAACACCTGTACGAGCTACGTCGAAGCCAGCACCGCCGCCGCCACCACCACTTGAGGGCGTGAGCAACTCCCTCTTGAGTTTGGCGAGCTTCGCTTTCAGCTGACCCAGATGAAAGGACGTTGCCTTGTTCTTCTGGGTCCGAGCCATCTGTTTATATGTTAGAATCGATCGAATCGTACGCAGACGCTTCTACAGGGAGGAGTTGTGATGCTGGATGACCACTCGATACGCCGAGAGTCGGTGTGCGCACGAATGAGGCTGCCCGACCGGTTTCGAGGGCCTTGTCTTTGGGCATCCTGTGATCCATTTCGTCCCTCGCACCTCTCTATACGTCGGGTATGGTCGATCCAGCGGCCATGAGCAGATGTAGATGTGGGTTTGCACGTACTTCGGTCTCGATCTCCTTGATCTATTGTCGCATGGGAAGTCAGCATCGCAGTCCACACAAAAATCCATCTTCACAACGCACCTTCTCCACGGTGGTCGACATCTTGGCGGCTTTAAACAGAGCAGTCTGTTATAAAGAAGTGACCAGTTCAATGTAAGAGCGCACGCAGTCTGTTGCGTGGGTAGATGTCTCTCTACGCTCGTGATGTCGTTGGTGTGGTGGTTTGTCAAGGACCAAAATCGTGGGTGGGGCGCAATTTTTTGGAGCTCCCGCCTCGCCCCTCTAAATTGGCCTGACTGATGTCACCGCCACCGCCTTCCTTCTCAGCCTTGTTTCGAACGCTTGTAACGGCTTTCATATGAATATTGCAGTGAGTAAATCGGACTGCCAACCGAACCCCGGATTTGCAAGTCTTGAATTTATTGACCCCTTTATTACATTCTTTTTCTAACACTTGTTTTACTGTCTCTACTTTGCTAATTCATCGAGGGGTCACCCTCGCAACCCCTACTATAAATGTATACTCACCCGTCAGGACGACGAAAGATGGACAGTAACACATAACGGCACATCACGGGAAGTTGTTTGTTTATTTGTGATTCATTTGTATCGAGACTAACCGGAATGTCGTCTCCTTCAGCAATGCCATGCTTGTGGCAATGCCATGTAGGGGTCAGGTGCATAGGCTACATATATGTATCGAGGCGGTCATCATGCCTTCCACGATTGTTTATTCCACACTTCCCAAGGGTCATCGATCCCAAGGCCTCGAAGTTGTTGTCCCACCCATGACGTCCAATATTGTCTTGCCGGCGACCCAAGCATTCATCCAAAACCCCAGTGCTGGTGTAGCAACCAGACTCGATTGGTTTCCCGGAGCAAAGCAGGAGCTATTGGTCACTGTATTTGGCGTTCCCCGGTGGGATCATACCGAGAAGACGGGCGCAAACAAGGACCTCGTTCAGGCGTACCGCCCACGCGAGGCCTGATTACTCAATGGCCACGTTCTGGGCCAATCCGGAGAAAACGTCCAGTCGTTCCCCCCTTTGCCAGGAAACAGCCCTTCAGCAATGTTTCCAATCGGGCGTGGGCCACTCATGAATTACTGCTCGGCACGGATCCCTGCAGACTAGAATACAAACGTCAGATGCGCAGGCCATGCAGGTGTACATACGATGCAGCAAGCACTGTCTTGGGACTGGATCGGTCCCAAAGTCAAAGGAGCTGAAGGCGCGAGTCTTTCGCTGCCGCCACATAAATGGGCATTCAATGAGTGTCGGATTCACCGCCGGCTCCAATAGATTCTGTGTGGCCGTTGTGGCCATTCACAAGGGGCTTGTCCTTTTCGGCCGTTGAAGGCGTGGAAGAACGCGGCTGAAGAGCATCTCCATTGGCGGTGGCAGTGCATTCAGACGGAGGAGGGGAGAGTCCGTCGTTTGGGCCCTGGAAAGCTCTTTGCGAGAAGAGGCGGTTTGGAGAGGATTGTGCAGCGGTAGTCATAGGAGGCGTCCTGAGACCGGAAAGGAGATGGCCGAGACCTTGCTCCTTAGCGAAACGTACATAGTTGGGATTGGTGGGTGACACAGCGGTGAGTCCGTCGCGAGGCACTCGCTGCTCTGGCCATGGTGTCTTGCTGACGTTGTTGATATCAACTTTGCCCTCGCGGACGAGCTGGCCGTTAACATAGTACTTGTTCCGCGGACAGAATCCCATGTAGCGTTCGGCATCAGGGTCGTCCTTCCATCTAGAAGGATACTCCCCCTTCTCATACTGTTCCACAGTCTCCGGAATCTCCTCATACATCACCACAACCTCGAGATTGCGGAGATGGGGAATGTTCGGGATGAAGAACATTAGGTCAGACAGCTGCGAAACAATGGTCAGCGTTGCTCTGGATTTTTGAAGACAGAGATTCTTACCTTGACAAAGAACAGGTCCAATCCCTGGAACTTCAATTTGGACTCCTCCTGGAGTTGCTGTTTTTCTTTGAAGCTCAGCAGTTCTGGTTCTTTGCCGAAATAGTAGCCAGGAAGCTGTCTGCCTAGATCGAACTCGTCGACGTCGATGAGACCACAACTAGGTCGTCGTTTCCCAAGGATGACGTACTTGGCGGCTTCGGACGCAGGAACACGGTCCCAGCCTGGGAAACGGGAAAGCCGGAGATCACTTTCGCCAAGAAGAAGAGCAGCTTGAGTATTTATGATCCACAGCTCACGACCTTCCTCAGTGCCCGCCGTTTCAGGGCGGATGCTGTCGTAGCGAACACCCGTGAGGATACGGAACCTCTTGGCCGTCTCGGGAGTCCTGGTGTTGGTGCCGCGATCAAGCCAGCGCAAGAACGCTGGGAGCTTGTCAAGGCGAGCCTTTTCCTGCTCCTCGCGGAGTTTGCGCAGCTCGGCCTCCCTAAGTGCGCGTCGCTGCTCTTCACGTTCCCGTCGCTCTTGTTCCTTGCGTTCTTCCTCCTCTCGCCTTCGTCGGGCCTGTTCGGCAGCCTCTTTCTCTTTGCGAATCCGCTCTTGCTCTTCTCGCTTTCTGCGCTCAACTTCCTCTTTCTCTTTTTCCTGGCGCCTCTTCTCCTCGTCTTGCTTGCGCCGCTCTTGCTCCTCCTTTTGAAGCCTCTCCACTTCTTCCCTTTGTTTCCGGGCCTCTTCTTCACGTTGCTTGCAGTCCTCCTCCTCCAGGCGCTTCTTCTCCTTTTCTTCCTCCTCACGCTTCTTGGCCTCAGCTTGACGACGCTTTGTTTCAACTTCCTCACGATACTTCCGCTCCTCGGCTTCTTTCTCCTTTTTCTTGTTCTCGAGTTCAGCAAGGCGCTTTTTCTCGTCCTCCTTCTCTCGCGCAGCGCGGGACCTGCTTTCTTCGTCCTGAGCATGATCTGCGTCCTTCATGACGACATCGGCATCTTCCGACTTGACATGAATGCTCTTCTCTGATGAAGCTGATTTGCCGGATTCACCCCGACTGTGGTCTGATGCAGAATCAGACTTCCGAGGTCTGGTAGCGTCTCTCTTGTCGCCTTCATCATGCTTGCGAGCAGGCTTGTCATCGTGTTTGGACGCAGCTGGCGCATCGCGGGAAGCTGTCGACTTGCGACTCCTATCCGGTGAAGAACTAGGCTTCGGCAGACGGTCCTTCTTGTCTCCTTCCAGCCGTCTCCTCTTGGGAGGTTCACCTTCTTTCTCGGAAGAGCCATGGTCAGGCGTAGCACTTATTCGACTGCGCTTACCAGGATTGTCGCCGGAGACGGACAGCCGATCTCGTGATCCGTCTCTCTTGAGTGCCTTGGCTCGATCATGGTACTTTTCGGTTGGAAGTTCGTGCAACTCATCCTGACGGAGATCACGAGGGCTTGGGGGTTCGCGTAGTGACGAGGAGGTGGACACCATGCTGGCGCGCCTGCTTTTCTCTCGCTGTTCTTTCAGGTCCTTGCCAGACATGAGCCTCTTCCTCGGCTTTGTTTCTCCTTCAGAAGAGAATGATGCAGGATCAATGTCGGGGCGTTTTGGCTTGCTGGATGATCTGGCGGTAGGTGGGGAAGTCTCGCCTTCCGAGATAGCAATGGTAGGAAGCGCACGGTCATCTTTCCTGGGCCTACCAGGCCCTCGTTTCGGCGAGGTCAAATCTTCGTGCTTCGTCCCAGCAGAACTAGTGCCTCTCGCCTCCTTTTCGCTGGTGCGAGACTTGCCGGATGTGACTCGGTGCCCCTCCCTAGTGGGACTGGTAGCTTTGCGCTTCAAGGCCCTCGCGGAGTCATCTTTTGATTCGGTCCGACCACTGCGCTTTGCTTCATGCTCTCTCCGGTTTGGGGACTTCTTCAAGGGATCTCTGTGGGCTCTCTTGTAATCGTCATAGTGTACTTTGAGAAGGTGCTCTTCCTCTTTCCAATTTGGTCCCTGTCGTTTCTGGGCAATCTCGTAGTATGTCTCCCCTCGAAATTTCCTGGTAGGATCGAAATTCGACTGAGCCAAAAGCAACCTGATAACCCTAATATTCTCTTGACCAATGGCTGCCAAAATCGGTGTCGCTATGTCTGGGGGCCACGCACTCACGGGCGAAGGATCAGGATTGGCATTACCCAAAGCCAGCAGAAGGTTCATGACCGTCTCATGCCCGCCCCTCGCCGCAGCAACCATGGCCTCCGCGTCGTCGAAGTTATCCCTAACCTGGAGGATGCGTTCCACTGTTTCGACATCACCTCGACCAGCCGCTGATCGCAAGGTCTTGTCATCCATGTGCATATACAACACTTGGTTGCTAAGCTTATGAGAACGGGAGCTAGCCGCCCTTCGCGTGCTAGTGGGTGGTTCGGCCACAGCGGGTGAACGCCGCGGGCTGTCAGGACCGTACGATCGAGCATCCGTATTTTCTTGCTGCTCTTCCGAGGTTCGCCTCCGGTCGCCCACCTTCTTCCTCGCCTCGGTCAGTGCAGCTCGGATTCCCTCAGCATTATCGAGGTCGTCATCCACTCGATCCAGCGGTTCCTCGCCGTTGACGTTGGCTTTGCGTGGGTTCACTCCAGCATCCAGCAGGACTTTGACGACATCCAGGTGGCCATTGTCGACAGCATCCAAAAGCGGGGTATCTTTGTCGTGGTTTACACAGTCGATATCGCAACCTGCTTCGACAAGCAGCTTCACTATGTCGTCGTAACCGTTGATGGCCGCAATCTGGAGAGGGGTGTTGCCAGCATAGTCTGGAAAGTCCAGATCTTGTGGACGCTCGTGCAGCCTTTTCTTGACGTTCTCATATTCGCCCCTTGAACACGCCTTGGCAAGCTGTGTTTGGCCATGTGCGTCGACGTGTTTTTTGTGAGCTGTGCTTTTGGCTGACGACATGGTGGACTCGGCGGTCGCTGGCGTTGCTAAACCGCGTATTGTCGAGCTCCGAATGTGGGGGCTACCGCTCGTGGAAGACTCATCTGAATGATAGTCTGTGGTCAAGGGAAGGGGGACACGCTTTTTCTTGTGGCTAAACCCACTGGAGGAGGATTGCGATACAACCTGGGTGGATGCGCTGCGACGGTGGGTTCGAGGATGTGGCGAAGTGGATCGTAGACGTGGGGAGAAAACGCGATCACTGACGGTTTTGGACGAGGTAAGCTTGGGGGGGTCACGGTCCTTGTGTAATAGGCGTTGTGTCGAGGATGCATCGATGGACGCAGATATCCTCTGTCGGCGGACTTTGTGGTGTTCGTTGTCGGCATCGTCCTCGGAATCGGCCTTTGGCATTTTTCTCTTATGGGGGACCAGTTTCTCTGTCAACTTTGGCTTGGAGTTATGCTTGTCTCTGGGCTCTCTTTCCTTGGAGCTGGTTTTTGGCGACCTAGGGTGGGCTGATTCCGATTCAGACTCTGGATGACCATCAGCAGGTTGTTGCTGATAACAATTTGAGGGAGATGCCGGTGCCGAGCTCAACCCGCTTGAGTCCTTACTTCGTGGATGGTCCAGGAACCGTTTCCTCTTAGCGGCGTCCGTCGCTAGGCTGTTGCTGCCACTACTTCCTTCTTTGGGGCCATGGCTATCGTTCTTGCCATCAAAGGTCTTGCGCTTCGAGGGAGAACCATCGACGGTCCTCCGCTCGTCACGGTCACTACCATCCTCACGCTTGATCACCTTGCGGGACTTGGCTGGAGAACCATCATTGCTTGTCCCCAGAACGATGGTCTCTGCCTCGGAGTTGTTGTCAGCGCCAGCATCGTCATCCTGACCCTGTTGGTGAGACGACGTTCCGCTGGGTTTGGGCTCTCTCAGAGTTGTCGAGGGAGGGGGTGCTGAAGCTAGAGGCGACTTGCTCACGGAGGGCGCGGAGGATGGAGGCTTGTTGGACAGATCAGGCTCGGTAGGGTTGATGTTATTGTTGCATGGCCTTGGAGAGGCAGGAGTGGAAGCAGCTGGCTTCGTAGCGGCGGACTCTGCAGCATTCTGCGCATCCATATCATTCAGTTCCGGAACAAACTATTCCTGTGCACCATCATGGGCACCTCTGGACCACGGAAAACGAGATTGAGGGGAGGGCTGGCTGAGGCGCGTCGAGAGGAGATGCGTCAAGCAGCCAGGGGGCCAGGTAAAGAAGAGGCCAGATTGGGGCGGAAAACCTGGAATTCGATAGGCGGATAATCAAGGCGCTGATGTTCCAATCCACAAGACAGGATGGATAAACTTGACCGACTTCAAGCCAGGTCTGTTCACTTTCGGCCGGAGGAGTGGGCCACGAGGTTGTCCTGGTTAATCAAAGGGGCTGGTGGGTGAAATGGGCGTCTGAGGGTGCTTCAACCGGCAATGCTGTTTGCTGGTGTGTCCTAACAAAGGCTTCAAGAGAACAAGTACAGTCCCACTGTCGAGGACGGAACGGTAAGGATAGTGGTATAATAGGCTGGTAGGTATAGTGTACAGGTAAAAAACACTGAAGGACTAATGTCTCAATGTCGTCAAGATCGGAAGAAGACTACACAGAAGCCAGAGATATGAGTCGGAGGAGGTGTGCGGGTAAGAGGGGGAAAAGAGTCTAAGAGAGGCTAGGAAGAATTGGCTTTCCCTGGCTTCTTTTGTTCGAAGTGCTTCCTTCCAGCCAGGTCACCAGGCTTTTGCAGTTTGGGAACTGGAGAATGCGGACTGATGAGTCGCTCGCTTGGATTTGGCTGGGTTTGGCTGGGGTTTGGCTGGGTTGACTGGATTGACTGGGTTGCTGGGTTCTGGGTGCTGGGTTCTGGGTTCTGGGTGCTGGGCTGTGCCTGTTGTGCCAGTGCGAAAGAGATGTGAGTGGGGGCAAAGGGCAGAATCTTGGAAAGGCCAACACTTGACCGGCCAGGTCCGCAGAAAAGAGAGAGACCAAGGTGGAGCCTGTGTGGGCGGAAAGACTGGGAGGATTCGGGGCCAATTGGCTGGAAGAGACGGGAGATGGAGATTTCCCTTACGCTCTCGTCAGTATTACCCCCTTGTCTACCTAGGTACTTGTCTGTACCTCCAAAAGTGGTCTCTCTCTGTGACGATGTTATCCCTGCCATCCCTGCCACGCCTGCTACCCCCTGTCGTCCCTGCTGGGTCAAGTGGGTTCAGGTCTGATCTGCCACTGCGCCTTCCCTGCGTGTCTCTGCTCGCCACCGTAGCTGATTGGTCAATACTGGGATTAATTACGGCAAGCGATAACATCCTCTCCTGTCGTGTCGCGAGCCCTGCTAGTCCTACCGCCACCGCCTGCCTGCATCTGCCCACGTATTCTATCCGTACTATCTGACCATGTACCTACCTAGGTACCTACGAAGGTAATGAGACTCTTAGTATTCTCAAGGTAGACTCCGGGTCTCCTTCCATCATCTATCACCCGGGCAAATTGATCCTCTTCTCTTTATCAGAACAAGACACTGCACTGCACCGCATCCCTCTCTTTTACTGTTGCATATCTCCCTCTTATTGTTGTGAACCCATCAGAGCCACACACAAGGCTGAATACTGAATATCTACTATCAGCACCCAACAACTAATTGACCCAGGCAGCCAGGGGACTTATACCACTTGACAAGTCATTACAGTACCTCCACCGAATGTCCGCGTGAAAGGGTGACATCGATCCGACGCCAGGTCATCACGAGACACGAGCTTCCAAACACCGGCCACTCGACAAGACCGCATAATAATCCGGTCGACTTGGGATATTGTCGCAGTTGAAACAGTTTCCCCATTTCGTCAACCTTATCAGTCTCTTCCAAACCTGTTGTGTCAATCTCAAACGGACTCTTTTAGCTCTATCGCACTTTTAAGAGGAGGGAAAGCCGGGCTCCAGGGCTGTTCGGCTATCTCACCGTTCGTTCTCCTTCTGTCCTCCATCCAGCCGAGGAGAAGCCTCAGCTGTGTCTACTCTCAATCAACCTATCCGAGGCACTTTGAAGACTGAAAAGTCGGGCGAAAAAGTATACTAGCATCATGATGAGCTTGACCTTGGTGTCGCACGGCATGTCAGACTTTCCCTGACTCAATTTCGATCTCCCCAACCATTTGTCTTCTGTTTTCGCCGACGTGTTTTCGGCCAGCTCCTTCCTCCTGGCTACATCCTCACACCCCTGAAAGGCAACACACCCTAAACTTTGCGGAGCTACTGCGTCTCACTGCATCTGCCAGTTGTTCCGAGGTCCCATCACCAACCCTCGACCCTTCCGACAATCCGCAACCCTTCGGTCTCTGCAGTGCCTGAAGTGGATTTACGACTGGACAGAGGTCCTGAACCCCCTCCCCCCTTCTCAACAACAGTCACGACTCGGTCTGACCAATCACCAAGTGTAATTTGGCGACTAGCATCTACAGTGTTCTATCACCATTAAAACTCGAAGTCGCAATACCTCGTGTGCACTACTTGGGTGGTATTCTCGGTTGCCCCAGCTACCTGTTGCCATGTCCACTTTCCCCGCAGGGGTTTCACTCCCATCTTCCCTAGATCGGGTCAGGATATCTCGTCTCCCAGCTACCGCCTTCTACATCGCCAACTTCATCAGCGAGGAGGAGGAGCGTTTCATCCTAGAGAAGATCGCAAGTGCTCCGAAACCGCGGTGGAAGCAGCTCTCCCACCGACGGCTTCAAACGTGGCCTTCCGACCTCGTCCAGAATAGGCTCCTTGATGCTCCCCTGCCAACCTGGCTAGACGAGCCCGTCGTGTCGCGCCTGCTCTCGGTCCCTCCTTCCACAGATAACGCTACCACCCATCTCTTCGACTCGAGTCCACACGAGCGCCCGAATCACGTCCTGATCAACGAGTATCCTCCTGGCGTAGGCATCATGCCCCACAAAGATGGCGCTGCGTATCATCCGGTAGTCTGTACCGTTAGCCTGGGAGCGAGTCTATGTCTGAACATATACAAGAGCAAAGAAGACGGTGCGCTCGACCCTGAACCTGCCTACAGAATTCTGCAGGAGCCTCGAAGCCTTCTCATCACGACGGATGACCTTTACACCCAGTTTCTACATGGGATTGTCGATACCAAAGAAGACGTGGGCCTCTCAGCCGAGACAGTAGCTAACTGGGATATGCTTCGCGCGCCTGGGTCTTTCGCCGACGGCGAAAACCTACGGGCTACCCGGACAAGCCTCACGTACCGTGACGTCTTGAAGGTTTCGAAGTTAGGAAACAACCTCGGGAAATTCTTGAGGCGGTGATTCAATTCGAGACCATGAAATGGCCTTTAGTACAGAAAAGGGATCAGTACTTTTCTTCCAGCCACTTCCTCGGATCCAAATTTTTCGATGTACCAATTCCTTGTTCCATGGGCCGTCACACCGAGATTCACAGCCACAAACATCAAGCCGGACAACAGCGTTCGGTTGCACAGCTGTCCTTCCGGAGCTGCGACGATTGCCAATGAGAGATAGATTAGGCATTCGCAGGTGTAATGGGGACAGACCAGGTGCCGAAACGTGCTGAGGTCGGGCAGTGAATACTTCTTGAGACTCGCGAGGTGTTTGTGGCAGCGGTACTGTGACACCCAGGCGAAGACGAACATTGGCAGCGCAACCGCTATCTTGAACAGCGCATCTGCCGTGAGTTGCTGGGTGGTTGACAGCAGTTCATTGGGCAAAATGGCGCCTGCCACACAGTCAGCAAGATCTTGAGACCAGTGTCTTTGGACAACTTACCGGATCCCTCAATCCAAACAGCAACACTAATACCCAAGTAGAAAAACTGGCCCAGCAGCCAATGGACAAACCACATGGTGGACTTGGACGGCTTCGCAAAAGCCCAGGACTCGTACAGCCGTCTCGCTGCCTGAAACAGCATCAAGCACCAAGCGATGACCACCTGGTTTACGCCCATAGTTGTCGGTGGTCCAAGTTCGATTTGCCATTGAGCGATGGACCGTAAGACCAAGCCCCCGAAATTGAATTGCACCGCCCAAAACAAGGCGCACTGAATGTAGACTAAGTAGAATGTGAAGAACCAGAAGTGGGGGACCTGTCCCAGAGAGGTGAGCTTCCTGACCGCCCGTAGGAAGATATCGTCTTCGCCTTGCGCCGGGTCATTTGTGGCGGCGGCCGTGGCCGTTGAGTTGTGGGCTCGAGCCCCATAGTTGACCAGAAGTTTGCGCTCGGCCGAGGGCACGGCGGCGACGGCTAGGACGGCACACGTTGCGAGTGTGAAGCAGATCTGGCACCAGCGTGCCGGGCTCACGGAGAGGAGCAGCTCGGTGGCCTCCTCCAGCCAGAATTCCATTTGTCGGGTGAACACGTCAACTGGTTGTTAAGTCTACTGGAAAGGGTGTACTGATTCCCGAAAGAGCTTCAATCAGTACAGATTTCCATCTAGCAAGATGGAAAGACCTAGGCGGGCCCGTGCCCAGGCCGATTGGCCCGTGCTTAGCCCCCCTTGTTGCCTGCACTTCCGTCTAAACTTATTTACTTCCACCTGATGTTGCTTCTTATCAATTCTTACTCTATTGTTACCTAGTGCGTTCTATATGCGATACAAACTCTTACAGTGCATGATTCCTTAAGTCTCCGTTAACTTGCGTGCCTACGAGGAGGGGCCCTTCTCAGATCGCCTCCTGAGTGGATACAGCCGCAAACACGGACCGCCGCTCCGGGCATATCTACTGCACAGTATAGACCTCGACGCTGCGATGATGCAAGAAAGGAGAACCCACTAGCCATCCGGTGCTATTCTTTGGTAAGGGTGTTGGACTGAATGGACACAGGTACCCAGGTACCTAGGTAGTTATTGAGGTTCGCTCTTGTGTCGCAGCATAGGTCTTAGGCAAGCTGGCATGCCGCAGCTCAAGAATCATATAGCCTACCAGTATGTGCAATGAGTCGTCAACGGACGAGCAGATGCAAGTCTCCGCAGCAATGGAACCAACGGCATTGCTCATAAGGTTGAATGCCCAATCAATTATTCAATTCCCATCCATCAACAACGTGAACTTAACTCCCGGGAGCCTTGTCCTTAATGTTTGTTCAGTTCACCCATGCATGGTACCGTCGGCTACCGGAGGGAATGATTGGTCTTCTTAGAGCTCGAGTGGGGCCAACTTCACCTCTTGTATGTCCCGCACATACTACTGGATATAATATAGAGCGTCAAGCCCCACTTCGTGACTTTGTTACTCCTGTTCCCCGGATGATCTCTTTGAGTATCTAGTTTCGGGATCTCTTTTGGCCAGCATTTTTTTATTAGAAAGTATCGATAGACAGTACTTATTGTACTTTTCGCTCCCAGTCATGGCAGTGAGTACGCCACCCCATGATATACTCCCTCCAGAGGCTTACACTTATTGCGCAGGCTCCATATCCACAAATTGTGCTCTTCGGTGATTCATTATGGCAGGGGTGTGTTGATACCAATGAGGGTTTCTCCTTCTATGCGGCTCTTCATAAGCGTGAGTATCCCCCAGCCTTCACCATCTTGAAGGATCCGGTGTGCTAAGAAGCCCGCCCCGTTTTCCGGCTTATAGACTGTCTGCGACGGTATGATGTTCTCAACCGCGGCTTTTCAGGCTACAATACTTCACAAGCCTTGAAGATATTAGAGGATCTGTTCCCGAAGCCAGATGCCGCTGGGCCGCAGCTGAAGTACCTGGTTAGCCCTTGCCCTGCCATTGAGACCTGACTGGGGACAATTTACTGATAATCCGCATAACTACAAAGCTTATCCTCCTCGGCGCTAATGACGCTGCCATCCCCATGGAGGTCGACAACCAGGGCCTACCGCTAGACCAGTACAAGGCGAACCTCAAGAAGATCATCACGCACCCCAACATCACGGCACACTCCCCCAAGGTGCTCATCGTGACGCCCCCGCCGCTGGACGAGATCCGCGCCACGGAGATCGACAGTCCCAAGTACGGCAAATCGGCCCGGCAGCAGGCGCGCAGCGCCTCCTACTCCCAGGCGGCGCGGGACGTGGCGGCCGAGGTCCCGGGGACGGTATGTATAGACCTGCAGAGGGCGCTCATGGACCACGCCGTGGCCAACACGCCCGGGTGGGACGCGAGCCAGCCCCCGCTGGGGTCCATCGAGGCCGGCGGCAGGAGGGGGTACCTGGAGAAGCTGCTGCCGGATGGCTTGCACATGAGTGGTGAGGCCTACAGGGTGCTCTGGGGTTTGGTGGAGAGGGAGATCGAGCCGCAGTTTCCGAACCAGGATACGTCTGGGTATGTTTATCCTGAGTGGAGGGATGCGCCTTGGTTGGAGTGAGGGATGTGGGATTGGCAGGATATCTGAAGTCCCGAGGTCAACTTAACTGGTTAGAGTTCGAGTATGTGTGAGTCTGGCGCTGAGGTATGAGCGGTGAGCAAACAGTCTGATGGCTTCACGTTGCGGAGAATCAAGGATCTAGATACGCAATAATGCTGCTCGTATCTGAGAATTCGATTAAATGTTTTTTTTGAAACCTCTTCACAGTTGTCATATTTCCCGACCCTGAAAGTCACGATTGTTTACATGGTTGGCGGAAATCGGACGGAAGGACGCGACGGAAGGCTTATGTAAGGCAATAATGACGAGAAGGAGTGCGGCGACGGCCCACTAAACGCAGCCACGCTCTCGGCACGGTGGCACGGGTAAGTGCCGTACGGATTACTGCAAGTCCAAGCCTCCATCCATCTTCCCCCATTGCAATCACTCCATACGCCAACATATTTCTACCTTGCTGTGACGTTTCCCTCTTCTTCACTGACCCGAAACTACGACCCGAAACGCATCTTACCACCATTTGAAAATTCTGTGTACGATACTGACGCGTTTTGTAATCCAAAGACCCAAACTGGGGAGACAAGCAGCCTCGACGTCTTACCATTCACACGTCTTGCCAATCCCATCCACTCCAATCCAGTCTGCACGCATCTACCCAAGCACCACTGTCGACGCCGCATTCCTGAGGCGATTCCTCTCCCTTGATACTATTCTCATTACTCCTGTTAATCTCGAAATATCCTAATATCCTCATCGTACCCAGAAGGCCCCTGTCTCAGTGGGAATCTCGAAGGAACACCGCACAGGATTCCGGCCCGCCACTCAGGCTGCGAATAGCACGCCGCAAACTACCACTCGTCGAAGCCTAGACAGAACACACGAACCGACGACCAGATATAGCCACATAGTTTCATCAATTCCGATACGACTCGCATTTCCAACACTGACGATTCACTTTCCCGGCGCCGTACAGAGCTTCACAGCTCCCTCTCGATTCCAAAGCCACACCTAACTTGTCTGCTAAGTGCTGCACGGCAAACAGAACCCGAGGATAATATCAACGGCGTCAGTTCACATCGCGGGGAAGGCCCATTGGTCTTTTGTGTGCGATGTGGGGGGCGTACGACATAGTGATTTGATTCCTGAAAGATCGAGGTTGCAGAGAAAGAATACGAGGCGGTCTACCGGTTGGGATACCTGGACAGTCGAGAGTGCATGGGACAGGGCGGAGTGTAGTGGCCCAAGGCGTTCCATCTCCCCTCCGTGCATTCTGCCTGGACCCTACGATACCCTTACCTGTCATTTTCCAGCTGGTGTGATCGCCCTCTCCGCCCTCCTTCATCCGACGACAACCACCCCGAGCCTACTCCCGGCTGATCCGTCTTGGGATGGATCCTCGTTTCACTCCTCTCCACCAAGAACTCCATAATGTCCAGATGGAAGTGAAACAGGTCCAGATCATCCAGGCCAATCATGCAGAGAGGTTGATGCGACTCGAGAGGCGCCAGACTGAGGACGCCGCCATCAAGTCGGTGTGGAATCCCTCCCCCTTCCCTAGTGTCCTGGGAGGGACACCCCAACACGGTAAGTCACAAGCAATATCGAGTTTTGGATCTGGAAGAGGTTACTGACGTCGATGTTTAGGGCCTATGCACATACCCAACAACGAGGTCTTCGACGACTTCGATGATGAGCAGGGTCAGAACCTCTTAGGCTCACTTCATCTTGATGCGGACGAAGAGCCGACCCGCCGAGGAGCAGCATCAAGGGCCAACAGCGTCCGGTTCGATGAAACGACTCTTCATAGTTCCAATTGGGGCCAGAACGCACGCCATTCTGTGGAATTCGGCCCTGCCAGGCCTGGAAGTGGCCTGGGAGGAGGTCATGCCTTGATGGAACGCTCTTTTTCTCACAAGTCAGATGGAAGGCACAGCTCTGCAGGACACTCGGTACATTCGTTCCACTCAGTAGCATCCGGCCGAACCAGTAGCCTTGGACTCGACTTGCTACTCGGCAGCAGTCGGGATGATGATGACGATGATTCTTCTGTTGACATTACTGGACCGCCTCCCGGACTCCTGTTCCTAGGGTCGGTTCCTTCCATTGTCCGCTGCTGGCTTACGACCCAATATGCCCATGACACACTTCTGTACGCAGTAGTGTGCTCTGGCTCTCAGAAGTCCACGGTAGACTATGCACTTCTCAAAGAGCTGGATCTTCCGAAAGAGGCCCACAGGAACATCAATGGGGTCTTGCGCATCACCCTTCCTGTTTACTTCGCTGAAGCCACCGTGGCACAATCACACTCCCGCTCCTCTAGCCCGTCTCGTCAGGTTCCTTATACCACGGTCGATTTCGAGGTGACTGGTGCAGATCAGACTGAAGCAGTGGAAAACAACAAGGCAATCTGCATCTTCATTGGCAGCGACACTCTGCGAGCGAACAGTGCCGACCTATTCCTGTCCCAGAATCGGATGACACTGCTTGGAAATGGAGATAATCGTGACAGACTCTCCGTTCCTTTCGTCCGCCCCGAAGATGAGTCGACTTACAAACACATCACCACAGTGAACATTGTGCCGGAAAAACCCAAGCTCAATGCGACTGCGCCAGAGTTTGTGTCCAGCGACTCACGAGCCAAGTCTACGACAGGCCCAAATCGGGCAGAAACATCAGTCTCACAGTCCGAAGTCGAGGAGTCTGATGCACAAAGTTCATTTTCTCCGATGGCAACCCCGGGCTATACGACGAAACCCATCGGCGCCAGTCTCCCCTCTGACAGCGGCAGCGAGAGACAGCATAAGGAAACTGGCCCTACTGCTACGGAGACCGTTGGCAAGGAGAACGCCGGGCAGACGGAGGAGACACGACGTGTATCTGTGGGCGGTATCTGGGGATCATGGCGACAGGGCACGTCAGCCGCCGCCGGCGGTGATGCCTCTCAGCGGGAGAACGGCTTGAGTGGATACCAGCCAGCAGGCAAGAGTGGGCGCAGCATGAAGGTTCTGAAGCCCCAAAAGTCGGTATCCCTATCCTCTTCGGCTCGTGCCGCGCCAACTCAGGAGCGTCCTGCGTCCTCTCGGTCGAGCGGCGAGTTCAACAGACGGAAGAGTCAAGGTGCTGTATCTACACTTGATCAGAACGGAAGCTCTTTCACCACCACCACTACCGCAGCGCCCCCGACCGTCCGTTGGGAGAACGCGAGACGCAGTGTTAGTAGCGCAACCCCTGGCGCCGTGTCTTCAGCGAGTGGTGCAGGAGTGGTGACCCCTGCGTCGGATAACAAACCCAAGGCTCCTGCCACGCGTGCCAATCCTGTTGGTGGTGCCTCGGCCTTTTCTTGGATGGCGGGTGGTGGTGCAGGCGGCGGCGGCGGCAAGCCTCTGGAGAAGCACAAGACCCCTGCGACGTCGGCCTAGACGGGGAAACGACATTTTTGGGTTGGGACGAATATTCTGTCGGTTAGCTCGGCCCGACCTGAGGGATTGACCATTGAGACGATGGATAATGGTTATTACTAGGCTATATGGGGGCCACTCTGGAGAAACCTCGCTGTATTGGCATCAGCATTGTGTGCTATCAGAAACACCCCTTCTTTTTTTTTTTGGTTCCTTCCAAACCTCCAGACGAAGGGGCCTCTCCGGAAGGTAGGCCCTGACCTAGGTGAAAGTTACTAAAACAAAAAATCCAATAAAATGAAGTATTTTATACCAAACCAGCATCATTTTTGAAGTCTCTTCAGCACCGTTGCAGCCAACTTCCTTTATCTACACTGTTATATGAGTTAGAGGCTGTCAACTTTCAAGATCTGCTGCGGTTATGAGTACAACCTGGCGTGAGAATTGTATTCCCTCCGGAGGGCTTGTTTTCGAGTGTCTCCCTGTATCGAGGCTTCGCTTCAGGACCTTGTTTGAATTGCACTTGCTCATCACCTGACTACCTAGGTAGGTGATCGTTTTATGTACCAAGGTAACTACCAATCGCCATCAAGGCGGCTGGCTCAGCCACCATGTAGCTTATTAGAGCCTCGCACCCCTCTCTCTCTATGGGATCGTCACTGCCCCGTCCGACATTCTGGGCAGTATCATTCACCGTTTCTTTACTCCTTCCTCGAGGCATTACTTGCTCAAGCCTTGTCATCAACCTGACACAAGGAGAGCGAATGCCTCCTCGATCAAGGACGGCCGCTCACTCCTCAAGCTCAAGACCATGGAAGCCATTGGGGCAGCCACTTCGATACTCGCCATCGTTCAACTCGCCGGCAAGGTCTCTGCTGCTGCGATTCCTTCATGCGGAATGTGAAGGACGCGAGGCGAGACATGATCCAGGTCAAAAAGAAACTGTCTACCTTGTCGGCGGTCCTGGAGGTAGTGGCTGAAGACCTGACTGACAATTCCCCATCGACTGGTATCGTCCAGAACCTCCACAGGCAGATCGTGAACATTGCGTCAAGCTGCCGCGGGATCCTGTTGGCGATAGGAGAGGTCATCGGGCCGGATCGTTCTCGGATGGGCTGGGTCACGTCTGGTTGAACCCGGGTTGACAAGCTCAGGGCAGATCTGGAGGATCACTTGTCGTCTTTGGACATTGCGCTGGATATGGTATCTTTGTAAGTCTCTGTCGAAATATAGGCCAATGAGCACCGGAAGTGATAGTAATAACGAACTTCAGGATCATATCGCGCGAGATCAAAGACGACACAACACAAATCTTGGGCGACACAACTGCTATCCGGCAGGATACCAGCGACATCATTGACAGGCTTGATCAAGTCCAGCATAAGCTTTCAACAGGCTTGAGTGCCGACGATCCTCCTTCCCACGTGATGCTCGATCGGTATCTGGACGAGTTGAAGAACGACGCCGAGACTGTCCTGGATAGCCTTGAATACCAGCAAGATGTCTTTAAAGACAAACCACCACAGCCGCAGCCCAAAATTTCGATCGCAGCACCGTTGTCGCTGCCAGTCCTCTTCAGAGACAGCCGAGACCGCCTGTTTCCAGTTCCATTCGAGGCTTGCAGAACATGGACAGTGAGTTTCGACTGCTCGCAATCCCACCGTCGGTCAAGCATTTTCTACCGAGAACAGGAGATGGTGGAGATCATCAAACAGTCGTACTCAGATACCACTGATACCGAAGACATTGAGGAAGGGCGTTATCACTTGGTCGCATCTGATAATCAAATTATACTGCCGAAGCTGTGGGAAAGGCTCGTCAGCCCAGGCATGAAAGTGAGGTGAGCATGTGGCAAAGGCCTAGTCAAGACGAGACATCCAACGCGGCCAAAGAGGAAAAAGATGAGGACAAGGCTCCGATCTTATTCGAGGATGCTAAAGGCAGACGTTTCAAAATCCCGTGGCATCTGGCCTGTTCCTGGTCGGTAAGTATTTTATCAGGACTATTCACTATGTACGTCCGTTGCTCTGTGGCACATGGCTGACTCAACATTTAGCGGGTGAAAGAGGTCATCAACGTAGCCTATCTTGAAGATGGTATCACCGGGCACCGCGTCCGGGGAGGGTCATACTCCATCCATGACCCAGACGGTAACACAACACTCCCATCGTTGTGGAAGACGAACGTTAAGCCCGGGAATGAGCCTCAAGGTGAGAATGTTTACGCTACCGCACATACAGCCCGAACGAAAGCGCGAAGCGAAGGCGGGACCTGATAGTCTTCCAACTCCAAGCCCATTGAGGTCTCCGCGGCCAAAGACTAGCCATCCAAAAGCAACACCATCAGGGTTGCCCACGCTTAAGGAAGCACCCGCTGGCTCGGATAATCATGGCATCAAAAAGTCTAGGTCTAATCGCAAACCTGTTGCAACAGTCTCGCATACACCTAAGGAAGCACCCGCTGGCTCGGATAATCATGGCATCAAATATTTTAGGTCCAATCGCAAACTTGTTGCAACAGTCTCGCCTCACGCAGGGCCAGTGAACGACACTCACACCACAAGTACCCCTCCAAGAGCGAAACCAAAGAAACATTCGAGATCGAAGTCCGAGGAAAAGATTGCCTAAGCGGCTATGGCGGTATTGTGGTGATGATGCATCTCGATTGTACCGGGCGCTTTTCTGCGGGGAATTCAGATGGCGCTTCACGAAAGACAACGTGCGGGCAGACCACGGAGCGAAAAGAAGCTATAAAGGAGAGGTTGAAGTGTAAAGGTCCGATCAATGTCCTCCAAGAGCCACGAGGCGGACGACATATTCGAGCTTAATTTACAAAGGGGCATTTGTACGATGTAGATTTTCGAAACGCGACTAGGTCGAGGAATTACCCGCGGGTGGGTAATGGACCCGATTACCTAGTTACCTAGTTACCTAGTTACTCACTTACCCAGTTACCCAGTTACCCACGGGTACTCACGGGTGAATCTTTCCTGGGCCTAAACGCGACCAGCCTTAAGCCTACCTAAATACCACAAGTGCACGTTATGTGGAACATACCGCGCGCTTGTTAGGGGCTAGCCTTCAGAGCTGGATATCAACATTCCAGACGATGCTGCACCGCAAAGACGCTGCATGCTTCGGGGAGTGCGAAGCGGGTTTATATTCAATAACGGCTGTTGTACAAGAATTGTACACCTAATTGTACGGTACACAGCTCGCCACCATGGTGATTCTATTCTTCTATCTCTTTCCTGGTCGTCTCGTATCTGTCCAACTCGGTTAGCAATGTGTCTATACCATCATATGGATATCACGTTGGGGCACTTACCTCTTGCCACGGAACGCCCATACACCCCAGTTACCACACGTAACATCCTGGGGATCCATATCATTCATGTCCCATCTGAGACTCCTGAAGGTGTTCTCCCCAGGCTTCATCAACAAATCAAACTCGCCAGCCGCCGTCTTGTTCACCCACTCGATGTCTCTCTCCATGTCGTACTGCGTGTAGCCTGTCACGATAATGGGTGCCTTCGTCTCCAGCAGCAACGGAATCGTCTCCGCCCACTCGTGGGAGCTTGCCGGGTGACCTAGGCCTGGGTGGAACAAGACGAAGCAGTCAAAGTATGGGTCGTGAGGTTGGAAGTAGCCGGTCTTGTGGATCGTGTGGTAGTAGTCCACGATCGTGCTGATCTTCATGCTGTGCCAAGGGCGCTCGACAACGGCGCCGTACGGGTTGCTAGGTGTCCTTTCGGGCAGGGGGAACTCGTCATCCCGGTTGGCCATGGATTCGGGACCGATAAAAATCAGGTGGAAGCTAGAGAGGGGGAAGAGATGCGCGAGCTGGACCCAGGCATCCCGGGGCAGGGAGGACTCGGCGCGCGCGCCGAGGATGAAAAGGCGGACTGGAGGGGCCTCAAGGCGGAGGTTCTTCACCTCGGTACCGCCGCCAGTTTTGGGTGGGTGGAGGGTGTATCGCAAAGCACTCAAGCTCTTCAGTCCCTCAGGCGTCAACTTCCCATCATCCCGCAGGTTGTAAGGGCTGAGCTCGTGCAATATACTGCCAACCGTCACCGGGTACGTGAGCAGCCTCGTCGCCTGCCTCATGCTTCGATCGGAGTTGATGGCCTTGAAATTCCTCGTATACAGGAACGTATCCCAGTTCGTCATGTTCACCATGGCCTCCTCCAACTGCGGTCCCGCATACTCGAATTCGGGGAAGAACCTCCCTGACCGCAGGTCATGGTCGTCCTCGTTGATCTGCTTCAGCGTATCGCACACTTCCAAGTGGGCCTCATAGTCCGCCATCCAGTGCTCCTTGCTGCAGTACACGGGTACACCGCAGTCGGGGCACTCGAAGTCCACGTGCGCCGGGGGCAATTGCGCGGTCTCGGGTGACTGTCGCAGCGCGTTACCGCTTTCTGAGAGCCTGGTCGGCCGGTGTTCTGGGCAGGGACAGTAGGCATGCTGTCGCATGAAGGCAGCGCGTTGGCGAATCTCGGGAATGGGGGAGTTGCTGTAGGAGTGGAAAAGATCATCTTCGGCGAGGACCGGGTTCTTCTCGGAGGACTCTTTGCCATCTTCGGTCCCGGATACAAAGGCTTTGGCAGCTTGCGCGAGTCCTGAAGATGCCCTAGTGTTTCCAGCTGGCCTTGGTATGCTCAAGTTCCTTCGTTCTGGCCTCGCAGGCTTCCCTGAGTGCATCGTCCTTGCAGTCGCCGGAGATACTATTCGCGGCGCCAGTCTTCTCCCTGTAGTTCCAGCACATTGTCGGCACACGGTACTCAGCGCAGCGCGCGCTGCTGAATCAATTGACGGTGCCATTGGAGCAGAACCTCAACAGACAGAAAGAAAGTCCAAGTACGGGTTGAGAGAGTCGTCCAAAGCTGCTTCAAGGTTTCCGAAGCTAAGAGTGAGGTAGTAAGTAAGGTGAGCTCATGATTTGGTGTGGCTGAAGCTCGGGCCATCTGTGGCGGTGCGAACCATTTTTTCCGAGCTTCAAGATTCAGCTCAACCTGGAAGGAACAACCTGCAGCTTCGAGCTTTGCAATGCTCCAGCCCACGCGACAAACCGTGGACTCCAGCATCAACAGACTTATGACGGCGCCACGCAGGCCACCTGCGCCCTCAAAATCAACATGGCGACCACGTCGAACATGTTCCTTTACTCCCTGACCATCCAACCTC
Source organism: Cytospora piceae (assembly GCA_016508685.1). Taxonomy (NCBI): domain Eukaryota; kingdom Fungi; phylum Ascomycota; class Sordariomycetes; order Diaporthales; family Cytosporaceae; genus Cytospora; species Cytospora piceae. Next base: position 728,915 of record JADMLE010000001.1, on the reverse strand, counting down.
CCACGTCGGTCACCCAAGCCATCCTTGGTCAGTTCTCTGGCACCAAGGAGCAGCAGATCATCGCAGCTTCAGGCTCGCGTCTGAATCTCTTGCGGCCGGACCCTGCACAAGGCAAGGTCATCACGCTGCTTTCTCATGAGGTCTTTGGCATCATTCGAGCAATCTCTGCCTTCCGTCTTGCAGGAAGCAATAAAGGTAAGCTCCCCCGCTCCAGATCACCCCTATCCCTCTTTATTGTGTGTGGGCTCTTAGTGATTCGAAGCCGGCCTGCCAGATCTTCCTAGGATGCCAACATGATCGGCTTGTGTCTGTCTTTGTATGGAAAGCCCTGCTTCTGTCGCAAAACACCAGCTAACCATGGCCTTGCAGACTATGTAATCCTAGCAACGGACTCTGGCAGGATAACCATCATTGAGTATCTTCCCCAGCAGAACCGATTCTCGCGCATACACCTCGAGACGTTCGGGAAATCTGGTATCCGCCGAGTCATTCCTGGCCAGTATCTGGCTGCGGACCCAAAGGGCAGAGCATGTCTGATCGCGTCGGTGGAGAAGAACAAGCTCGTTTACGTCCTGAATCGGAACTCGCAAGCCGAGCTCACGATATCGTCCCCATTAGAGGCACACAAACCCGGAGTACTCGTCTTCTCCCTTGTGGCCCTTGATGTCGGCTATGCCAACCCAGTCTTCGCAGCTATAGAGACTGAGTATACCGAAGCGGATCAGGATTATACCGGACAAGCTGCCCGGGAGGCGGAAACACAACTGGTCTACTACGAGCTCGACCTGGGTCTTAACCATGTGGTGCGCAAGTGGTCAGAGCCAGTCGATCCGACCTCCAGCCTGCTCTTCCAGGTCCCTGGTGGCAACGACGGCCCCTCAGGTGTGCTCGTCTGTGGAGAGGAGAATGTTACGTACAGGCACTCCAACCAGGAAGCCTTCCGCGTTCCCATCCCACGACGAAGAGGTGCAACGGAGGACCCTCAGCGCAAGCGCTGCATCGTCGCGGGAGTAATGCACAAACTCAAGAACAGTGCTGGTCTTTTCTTCTTCCTGCTTCAGACCGAGGACGGTGATCTTTTCAAGGTGACAATCGACATGGTCGAGGACGCTGAAGGCAACCCTACTGGTGAAGTGGAGCGCCTGAAGATCAAATATTTCGACACTGTTCCGGTTGCATCTAGTCTATGCATCCTGAAGAGTGGATTCTTGTTTGTTGCGAGCGAGTCTGGAAACCACCGCTTCTATCAGTTCGAGAAACTCGGCGATGATGACGATGAGCTGGAATTCAGTAGTGACAACTTCCCTACCGATCCGCAGGCAGCCTACGAGCCCGCCTACTTCCACCCGCGGCCAAACGAGAATTTGGCTCTTGTTGAGAGTATAGATTCGATGAACCCTCTGACGGACTGCCAGGTGGCAAATCTTACGGACGAGGACGCACCACAAATCTACGCCATTTGCGGCAACGGTGCTCGCAGCACCTTCCGCACGCTCAAGCATGGCTTGGAGGTGAATGAGATTGTTGCCTCAGAACTACCCGGAACTCCATCAGCCGTCTGGACTACCAAGCTTCAGAACGATGACCAGTTCGATGCCTATATCGTCCTGTCCTTCACGAACAGCACTTTGGTACTCAGCATTGGCGAGACTGTGGAACAAGTCAGCGATACTGGGTTCTTGGATTCAGTACCAACCCTGGCTGTCCAGCAGCTTGGAGAAGATGGTCTTATTCAAGTTCATCCAAAGGGTATACGGCACATTCGTCATGGTCGCGTGAACGAGTGGAGCGCGCCACAACACAGGTCAATTGTGGCGGCTGCAACAAACTCAAGACAGGTTGCCATTGCTCTCAGCTCTGGTGAGATTGTCTACTTCGAGATGGACGAAGATGGTTCCCTGGCCGAGTACGACGAGAAGAAAGAGATGTTCGGCACCGTGACGTGTCTCAGTCTCGGCGAGGTCCCTGAAGGCCGCCAAAGGAGTTCCTTCTTGGCTGTTGGATGTGATGATCGCACTGTTCGTGTCCTGAGTCTGGACCCAGACTCCACCCTCGAGAGCAAGTCCGTCCAGGCATTGTCGGCTGCTCCATCGTCCCTGTCAATCATGGCGATGGAAGACTCTGCCACAGGAGGGTCAACGCTCTACCTACACATTGGTCTCCATTCAGGTGTGTATCTGCGCACAGTCCTGGATGAGATCACCGGCGACTTAACAGATACGCGTCAGAAGTTCCTGGGCATAAAACCTGTGAGATTGTTCCAGGTGGCATGTCAAGGCTCAGTCTGCGTCCTTGCCTTGAGCTCCAGGCCGTGGTTGGGATATGCCGATCCGCTCACCCGGAGCTTCATGATGACTCCACTGGATTATCCCGAGTTGGAGTGGGGATGGAACTTCAACAGTGAGCAATGCGTGGAGGGTGTGGTGGGAATCCACGCAAACTATTTGAGGTTAGTACACATCCCCTTATACTCAAACATACCCCCGTCCTTTATGATGATAAAAGGGATACCGAAGCCATTCAATGGCAATGAGGCATTGTAATCATTTTCGATTTCAATTGTTCCTTCTGATGGACATCAACACTTTCTATTCTTTCTGCCGTTTTATCTTCCGGATTGTTGCTGACAGTGCCCTAGGATTTTCTCCATCGACAAGCTCAGTGAGAACATGATCCAGAAATCGATACCACTCACCTACACACCCAAGAAGCTCGTCAAGCACCCCGAGCAGCCCTACTTCTACACAATCGAGGCGGATAATAACACCCTGCCTCCAGAGCTGAGGCAGCAACTACTTGCTGACCCAGGAGTTGTTAACGGCGACTCCACAGTTCTGCCGCCCGAAGATTTTGGGTACCCACGGGGAAGGGGACGATGGTCTTCTTGCATCAATGTGGTTGACCCTGCCTCAGAAGAGCCTGGCGTATTGTCGAGCATAGATCTCGATGGAAACGAGGCTGCTGTGAGCGCCGCTGTTGTGCCCTTTGCTAGTCAGGACGGCGAAAGCTTCCTGATTGTCGGAACAGGCAAAGACTTGGTGCTGAACCCACGACAGTTCAGCGAGGGCTACATCCACGTCTATCGATTCCAGGAAGATGGAAGGGAACTGGAATTCATCCACAAGACTAAGATTGAGGAGCCGCCGATGTCGCTCTTGCCATTCCAAGGCAAGTTACTCGCAGGTATCGGGAAGACTCTGAGAATCTATGACTTGGGTCTGCGGCAACTTCTGCGAAAGTCACAAGCAGAAGTCTCGCCACAGCTTATTGTTTCCTTGGAAACGCAGAACAACCGGATTGTCGTCGGCGACGTGCAGCAGGGCATCACTTACGTCGTTTACAAGCCTGAGACCAACAAGTTGATACCATTTGTGTCAGACACCATCTCTCGATGGGTCACGTCAACCACCATGGTCGACTACGAGTCTCTGGCTGGCAGCGACAAATTCGGCAACGTCTGGATTGTTCGATGTCCCGAGAAGGCCAGTCTCGAGGCGGACGAACCGGGTTCCGAGGTCCACCTTACCCATGCACGGCCATACCTCCATGCCACACCGCACCGAGTTGAGCTCATGGCCCACTTCTACACTCAAGACCTACCTACGAGTATCTGCAAGACTAGTCTTGTGGTTGGTGGCCAAGAGGTCCTCCTATGGGGCGGAATCCAGGGCACTATCGGCGTTTTGATTCCGTTCATGAGCAGAGAAGACGTCGACTTCTTCCAGAGTCTGGAACAACACATGCGATCTGAAGACGCGCCGCTGGCGGGACGTGATCACCTCATGTACCGTGGTTACTATGCACCTGTCAAGGGTGTGATTGATGGTGACCTTTGTGAGAGGTACTCGCTGCTCCCGAGCGACAAGAAGGCGATGATTGCGGGAGAACTGGATCGCTCAGTTCGGGAGGTTGAGCGGAAACTTTCGGTAAATTCACTTGTCAACGTCACTTCAGGTTCAACATGCTAACGTTTCATAGGACATCCGCACGAGATCTGCTTTCTAAAACTGCTGCGGATTTGAAGGGAAGGCGTTGAGGATTCAGGCTGGGAGCATGTGATGGTTTCAGGTACGAGTGCTTCCGTGTATAAATTATTCAGAGATGATGGAAAATGCCTTGGCGTCTGGTGAACGGAGATGGAGGTGGTTGGCATTGATAATGTTATACCACACGCGGCTGATGCGAGCGCCGCATCTGGAACAGGACAACGTTTATCTCTTGTTGTGACAGGATCAGTAGTGCAAATAATACACAGGCTGGACAAGTCACAAATCATACAATCAAGAAGGTCCCTGCCTCCTCAGAAACGCAGCCCGGGCAGCCCATGTCCCACCTGTTGTCCCTTTCCCCTTCCCCTTCCCCTTCCCAACCTCGAGCGGATGTTCCCTCTCCCACCGCTCATCATCCAGGTACCTCTCCACCGCCGAGTCCAGGTCATACCCGGCCTGCCCGAGGTACATCTCGGCGACGTCGTAGTCCGCGCACTTGCACCCCACCATCCACCGCCGTATCTTGGCCCTGCGCGCCTCCTCCTCCTCGCCCTCTACCGGCCGCGGCCGCAGCGACACGCCCGACGGGTAGTGCGACCCCGGGATGAGCACGGTGCGCCGCGCCGAGAGGAGGTGGTCCGACGTCAGGTTGTTGTGCCGGCGGAGGACGGCCGCGGGCACGTTGTAGCGGATCGAGAGGGACGGGATTGTGTCGTCCGTCGGGTGGACGAAGTGGAGGGTGTCGTCGGGAGGTGGTGGTGGCGGGGCTGCTTCTCCGCCCTTGGTGGACTTGGGGTATTGGAGCTGTGAGTTGGATGAGGATGAGGAGGAGGTGTATGGGGGAGGTGGGGCTTCTGTGTATGGTGGTTTTATGGTGTTTGGCGTGCTCGTTGCTATGTCGTAGGAGGGCGGTTCCCTTAGGCCTTGTGGTAGAGGGTTGGTAGAAGGCTCGCTGGCGATCTGGCAATAGGGGCAATATGATGCGAATCGAGAGTTATTCTGTTAGACTTACGTTAGTATTTCCCGTTCGTTCAGACGTAAACATCGTAGAAAGAAAGAAGAGAAAAAGAGAAAGGCATACATGAATACATCGCCCACAGATCACCCTCGAGCAGCATTCCACCTTCCTGTCCGCCGGGTATGGCTTCTCGCTCTGGGGAGAATGGCTCGGTACCTCGGAAAGGACGGATGCGCAGGTGCAGCAGGCTTCTGAAGCCTGGCCGGGCAGGATCGCTGAAAGGGGAATTTTCATGATTTCTATTCAAAGCAAATCTAAAACATCAAGTAAACAGTGAACGGCACAGGCGGAATAGGAGAGACGCATGTAGGTTGGTTGGTTGTATGTATGCTGGTGGCGAGGTGACGATCTCGATATGCGCTTATCGATACGGCCGGACTTGTGGCCGAACCGGCACCGGTCTCCATTGGCCCTCCTGGCTTCCTTTGCTTGCAAGTCTGTACGGATTATTCGTTTGTTCACATTCACTTAAACACAAGTCGTCGAGCCCTCTTCATCAGAATCAGAATCAGAATAACAAATTAAGTTGGCTCTTAGGATGAAGTAAGACTACAAAGTAAACTGCTATCAGAAGAGGAAACTGCACCGATTACCTCTCAATCTATTCCTCTCATCAACACCGTATCAAGTGCCCAGATGTGCACAAATACCGAGTGACTAAGGACGACTACTCCTCACCTCACTCACTTCGCGTCCAGGTTGCTCAGATCCGTATTGATGACCAAGTCGTCCTTGCCCTTCATGTGCAACACGATTGTCAGTCCTTCAAGCCCGATATCATCGGACTTGAGCTGGGCATCCTCATACTCCGATCTCAATATGATGTACTTGTCCTTCCAGTCATACTGGTGGTCTCGGACTTCAACAGATGGGGGGCGAAGTATAGTCTGAAGCGGCTTGGTTGGCACAGCAGCAGGCTGCGGCTCAGGCCGAGTCTCACGAACGGCCTCCTTTTCCTTCTTTTTGCTCTTGCTCGTGTCTCTGGTTGATCGTTTAGGTTTCTCCGCCGGCGGCTCCTTGGCTAAGAAAGTCACGAAATTGGGTGCAGAAGGACCCGCTGGAATTTCTCCCTTGTCCCTCTCTGCTGTCTTCTTGGATTCCTCCTTGCGCTCCGTGGTTTTTGCTGAAGTCATCTGCGCCTCCGACCGGATCTTCCTCAGTCTCTCCTCCGCCTCACTGGGTCCTTTTATGGTACTCGCAGCCTTGGGAGGCGGACTGTAGTGACTCGGTTTCAACCGCACCTCGTCGTAATACTTTTCAGATTGTTCTTTCTTTTCAGGCTTTGGTCTCGACGGTGAGCCGCTTTGCCGCAGATTTGACCGTACAGAGCGGAAGTCCTCGGTCGGCTCTGGTGACAGCCAGAGTTGGGCCAGTGCGGGGCTGCTCTTGGTCTGAATACCGCGCAGTCTGTCGGTTGTGCTGCTGGGCTGGACTTGTTGGCCATGCAGCCGTGCTGGGGGTGAGTATGCTTGCTTACGAGGACGGGACTCTTGCGTCCGTGCATCATACTCGTTCTCAACGTGATGGCCATGGGGTGCAGAGTAATGACAATCTGAGGGCTTTTCACGGCGGTGAAGGTGAGATTCGCGAGGCTGCGATTCACGAACAGGCGAGTGGTGGTGGGGTTGCTTGTGTTCCCGTTCATGTGTTTCAGCCCTTTGCTGCTCGCGAACAGTTGATGCTGGACGGCCGGCGGAAGAGCCGTGGTCTGTTAGCTCGTGAGTCCCCGTGCTGGTCTCAGCGGTACTGAACGAGGAGTGGCTTCCCGTATCACTGATGCTGGGACAACACGGCTGTGATTCTGGATGAGTAGCCTGGCAGGTTGCAACGTCGCAAACCGCATCGTGAAATTCATCGTCAGATATGTGAGACACGCATTCTGAGGGCGCCGCGCCTCTTCTGGCCGTCTCGCTGGTGTGCGAGGTCGGTCCACTCCTCGTGAGCCGGTCGGCTACAATGAAGGGGTTTTGTCTCACACATGGCTTTTCAAGCGATCGAGGCTTGGTAAAGAACGTGGTGGCCAGTGCTGGTAGTCTGGTAGCTTCAGCACGTCCATGATCTTGTCTCATGGTGTGCTGTCTGCTGGTCCCCGCACCGGCTACTGCCATGGGATCCCCAGACTCCTTGGTAGGCGAAGGGGGCACGCTTCTATTGTAGCTGGTGAGAGTGTCGCCATCACGGATTGTGAGGTGGACGCCACCCGATGTCTTGAAAGCTTTGTGGGCGTCCTCGGCTCCCTTGGGAACTGGGCAAGTGCACGTCTTGCAGAGTGGATGGCCGCAGGATGTGCAGTATGTGCGGATATTCGGGATAGTTGCCAGGCACACGTGGCATATTCTCGTGCTCTGCGCATCGATGCTGGTATTTCCATCAAGCTCAGCGAAGACTCTGGACTGAGCTCCTGTGGAGGACAGGACCTCGCTTTCACGGATGGGGCTGACTATCCCGTCTTCTGACGACAGCTAGCCAGCAGGACGGTCAATGCCGTATTCATCAAACAACTCCCGGGCCTCGGCCATTGTCACTGCGAAAGCTCTCGTTTTGGGCGGTGAAAGGGATTGATTGTATTGGTATGGCCTTCTGCAAAGACTTCTCAGCGATCGAACTGGGGACAACCGCTCGGAAGAGTGATCGAGCGAGTGTTGTTCGGCCTCTGGTGTCAATGCTTTGAATGAGTGCTTCGGATAAATCTGTGTTTTTCCTGCTGAAAATTGAGAATCTAGTGAGAATTGTTGGTTTTTGTCTAATGACATTGATGGTCCAAGGATAGGCTCCATACGAATGACGCTGATGAAAGGTGTAGCTAGGGTTTGGGAGAGAACGTTGTCTAGGTATGTAAGGTTTCGAAAATTGGCCACCGATGGCGAGCTGCTTATGTCTGGAAGACAACAGAAATCTTGGAAGTTGAAAAGGGGACACCACGGTCTTAACACAACATTAAGTCAGACAGACATCACTGCAAAGGCAGGCACGACGGTCAGGATCATGTAGGGAAAGTGCCATGCTCGACCTTGGAAGTTTCAGGTCCCAAGGTTGCTTCGTGTCCATTCAGTAAACGCAATGGCTCGTAAACATCTCGTTTTGGTATTCTACAAGGGCGCAGTGAATTTATACAATCTACTTCAGAACAGCCTGCAGAGACTCAAGGACCTGTTGATGAGTTAGTATAGTGTCCCACTCATAGAAAGGGGAAAGAGAACTTGCCTCAAGCTCGATCTTCGCCTCAGCGATATCCTGCTCGCTACCACTGCCGTTTGCAACCTTCTGGGCCTCAGCGAGCTGAGCACGGACAGCCTCAGCGCTGAAGTCCTCCAGGGGGAAAGCCTCGACGGCGTTGATGCTCAGGGCGGAGTCGGGCTGGACAACGGCGAAGCCACCGGACACTGTAATGAAGCTGTGTGTAAGCTTCCATTCCTCAAAGACCATGCTTCTCCTTCATGTAGTCGTGGGCACCTGTGCGCGATCGGGTTTCTAGGTAAACATACGGAAGTACTGCTTGCTGCTGCCACTCTCCTCAATGATCTCGACCAGACCAGGCTTCAGCTGCTCAATTGAGGGAACGTGGTTGGCGAGGACACCCATGTCACCAGACTCGGCGGGCAGGTTGACCTGGACGACATCCTTGGACTTGTAGATGGACTGCAATGGTGATGCGGTAATTAGCCTTCCGTTCGCTCCTCGTTGCTCCTCCTCGTAACCAAACAATCGTCTTTCGTCTCCCACATCGTTGTGTTGATGTATTCGAGGGGTCATGATCGTACCTGGTGGGGCAGGGCCAAGCTGAGCTTGATCTGTCCGGCGTCGCAAAGTCAGCGGGAGCTTCAATCAGTAATGCGGGTGATGCCGGAGTCGGTCTCGGCGGCGACGACTTGCCTTGTCGTTGACAGCCTCTGCGTAGCCTCTTCGCTGCAGAGGAGCCCGGATGGCTGCCGGGCGCGCTCGGATGGCGGCACGGGAGGCGATACGGAGGGAGTTCATGGTGAAGTGGTGGACCAATTGATGATGTATGGCTGCAGTCGAGAGCTCCGGGCACGGTTGTCGTGAGAATGACTTCCCAAAGTTTCGCAGCTTGGCACGTCACGTGTGGAGAGCTTAGTCACTACCGCTGTATAAAGATATCCCCCTTTATGACATAAAATTCACTAGTCACACCAAAGATGCAACTAAACAAGGTCATGCATTAAAACATTATTTCCTTGCAATCGAAGTGTCGCCTCCCGACGTCGGATAGCTGCAGTCAAGACGGCCCAATTGCTGCAGTACGACCACCCTCCTCTCTCTATATTCGGGTTTGCGAGACATGATCGCCTACGATACCGAAGCCACAACTTCGTCTGATTCAGATTTCTGGTCTGATTCATATATATGCTGCAAGTCTGCGGCAATGCCCGGCCGTGCCGTCGCCCCGATGGAATCATCGCCAGCCCCAGGGACCAACCCACGACGAATTGAAAGGGACTCCTCAGCTGTCCAACTGTGGCCATGAAGCGGCCGACCATTTCTAGGAGCCTAGCTGTGCCTCAAAAACAGGAGCTCCTCCAAGAATAGTCCATATAATATTGTCTCAAGGACTGTAGTACCATCTTCCGCTGGAGATCAGCAGCTGGCGCCCCCCCCCCCCCAGCTAGGCTTGTGATGAGACGGCCCAGCCTGCCAGCTTGCACAATCAGCGTGATGATACGCCGCAGTTAAAGAGACCGAGATTCGCCGAATGGTGTTGATCTCTGCCGTTGTGCCTGCGTGGGTGGTCTCGTTGATCTGACTGTCTGATTGACAGGCAACGAGGGAATTTCGAGCCCAACAATAGGGCAGCAAGATCAACGGCCATACCTGTTACTAGGTCATAGAAGCTGGTTTCCTCTGCCGCTTCTGATCATATGCTCAGCTTTCTGAAACACAAGACTCAAGTCAAAGTGGCCCCCTTTTGTAACCACGTGAAGCCAAGTTCCATGCAACCGACGACAGCCAGGTTTGCGGCCGGAAGATGCCCTGAAGACATCTGCCGTTCCTGCCGTTATCTGCAAGGCCGCCGTTGACTGAGGATCTACAATAAAATCCCTGGCAATCGCGGTTGATCCCTAACGCGCTGTTGATCCCTCGTGGCTCAATCAGGGTTTAGAAGCATTCGGCATTATCAAAGAAGAATATGACCTCTTGGTTGGTACTTGGATCCAGGATTCTAGCAACCTTGGAATCGACCAGTGCCAACAAACGTTGTCAACCCCCTTACCGTTTCGACCACTGCATCGACGGCCCAGGCCCCTGCAGGGCACCTCAGCCGAAGGCCCGGAAAGCTTGATCTGGCGTAATATGTACCCTACAACGGGCAACAGAACAAGTGACCGACACTTGGTAATAAGCAAACACTTCGATCTCACCATGCAACACAACCACATTGGAAGCTTGTTTTTGCTTTCATGGAAACGAGGCCATCCTAGTCGTAAGGCTAGAGTATCTCCAGATATGTCTTGCGTTGTCACCGTCTCAAACCGACCATAATGCGTGGTGTTGTCGCTATGACGAGTGGTACGGCCTGGATGAGACCGATCACCTCTTCAGTCACCTGCCCGCCCTGGTACCTTCATTATGGGGCCTTCCCACTGCAGCCGCGGTAAGTGATGCCTTTTCTGGTCGGTCGTGACGACGAACTCGCGCCACAAGTGCAGTAGCCTCTTTCACGAGAGCAACTTGACCTGTCGCAGATGCCACCCCAGGATGCAGCGAGATTCATGCAGCCGCTGCGTCATCATTGCTGGGGAAATTGTGGGATTGGGGTCCAATACTCGCGATCCCGCTGGTTATAGGCGCGATTTTCCACCCACGGTTCCTTTTCGCGAAATGAGGACGGTTGATACAGCACCCTGCAGACGTCGTCGTCCCATCCATCTCCAGATTGTTCATCTGGGCCAGAATGCGGGGTTTCGCGACAGTGTCCCTGACACCATGTGTGGGGTTCAAGGATAAGCATGCTTGCACCACCCACCCCTTTTTGGGTTCTGGGCAGCTGGGGAACACGCATCCAAGAACGGCTCGCTGCAGCCATTGCAGAAGAAAGCAATGATAGTCTCGAAAGATCGACGTTCATTTGAACTTGGCATGAACAGTTTCCCGATATATCTGGCTTTCGTACTGGGCAAACAGGCACGGGGGTTTGAAAGTGATGATTGACATGTGCAACGGCAACTGCTGGCTCGTGTCCGCACCGCGCGAAGCGGGCCGAACAACGATCAACGGAGCATTGGATCTTGGGTTGCAGCAGGAAGTCGGGAGAGAATGACAATCTCCTTCTCATTTGCAAGGAATGCGCAGCAGACTTGGCAGCAAGGACGTGAGCTCCGTCTCTCCCCATCAGCATGCAGCTCTGTTCCTCAGGTCCATCAAGGATAATCAATCACGAGGCTGTTGGTGATGGTGGTTTCGCTGCAGTTGCACAGGCGGCCCAGAAGCGTCTGCTGCATCTGCACCCGCGTTTTCGCAGCACAACAATTCGTAGAAGCAACGGTTCGGAAGGGCGCATGAAACAACTCATTCCTTTTGATGCCGGGAATCGCTCGAGAACTGCTTCTCGGCAAAAACCCGACGTTGAGCCTGTGGACTCTCCATGCGGGAAACGGGGGCATTGAAGGCGTGTTTTTTTGAGCTTGCGCCTCACCCCTCCCCCCCCCAGTATTGAGCCATGGGTTTTGAGGGGGGAGTCGCATTTGGTCAAGCAGCATGCAGCTATACTGGTACAGTGTACTGTACTCGGTCTTGGTTTAACGGTTTGCGGCGTCTGGTCGAGACGGTCTGGCACTCTGCAGCCTGCAGCAGGCAATTAATTGCTGTGCCCCATGTTCCAGCAGCCTATTGGGGGGAAACGGTCTAGACAACCATGATCACAGTTGATGAACAGGTGCCGGCGACAAGTCATAAACAAAAGCTGATAGTTCACAGTAATGGCCGCCACGAGGCAATCAATCCCTGGACTTATTCAGCGCGTGTTGTGGCCTTCGTGTGCCAATCTCAGCTCGTGTGTGTCGCCAATGCTGACAGTCAGCCAACCAGCTACCTCGGCTTATGACTGACACTCCTGGGGCACGTCGACAAAGAGGCATTGGGCATTGGGTAACATTGACTCGCGGTGTCCGAGCGGCAATTGATTCGAGGCGTCTCAAACCTCCCAGATCTAATGAAATGTCGCGAACAGCCCTGCTTGGCTTTTTTTCACCGCTGGTTACTCGCGTCCTGGGAGTAAGGCCGAGGTGCTGGAATCCCAATCTTTATCCCGCTATTCGCAGTTGCCCTAGCGCTGGCAGATTCCAGTTGTTGGCTCAACAACAAAAACCTTGTCAAGGAAAGTTGGTACTGTGTAGGCTGGCAGTAGGTAGCCCTCGGGCAACTTTCGGTCAATAGACTTGGCGCTATAGTTGAGCCTGCAGACCTGCAAGCCCTCTGGGGGGGAAGGGCAAACAAGCAACCCCGTTCGCAGAACAGTCAGCAGTATTCCCTGCGCTGGGATGGTCGAAATTCGACTGTCGGGTGAGTCCAAAAACGGATGTCGGTACGGCCTGTACGGACAACAGCGAGCACAGTGTGTAAAGCGCAGGGCTCCGCGGGAGCGGTCTGTCTGACTGCAGATTGCAGGGCGCTTCTACGGATATACCGTTCGACAAACCTTGCTAGCACGGTCTGGCTTCGGTACTTCCAACCGATGCTCCATTTTCGCTCCCTCGCTAACAAGTTTATTACTGAGGACAATCTTGCCAGACGAGATATTTTTTGGAGGAGACCAGCTGGAGCCTGGGAGGTCTTGATCGTCCTGAATACCCAGAGGGGATCATCGTAGTAGACAAGAGAGAATATTCCGTATTCATGAGTCTACTGTGTAGAGCTCACTGATAAATTGTAGGTAATATATTACAGGTGCGTATAGTACCGCGTACTCCGTCCGTACCTCAAGGTTGCCTAGGGAGGAATGTCCGTTCGCCTGGCCAACGGAAAACACTGGATTGTACATGTTCGTCATTCACTGGGGCTCCGGGAAACGCTGCAAATCATTGAGAAATGGTCGAGTGTAATCTGTAGGTCACTTGCGACAAAAATGTGACAAATGATACTATCTGCACATGTGGCATCCAGCGACTGGGGTACCGTACAACACAGACTCTTAGAATCCGCTGGTAAGGCAAGTTAGGACAGGTTTGCCTGTCTCTAACACTTGATACACCAGAGAGTGGGATTTTCGCCGCAGAGTTACTGGCAATAACGGTAGTGAGTGGTTGGGACTGGCAGTGTCGACCTACTTTTGTTTGTGTCTACCTACTAGGTAATTAGGTACACCATTTGCCAGCGTTCCGAGGACCGTCACACAAGTACTGTACTTTGTATTCCGTACTACCACCTTGGCAGCCCTGCCAGCTGACCGTTCGAGCCGAATGGGGACATGGGAGACTTTCCCGTCAGGGCCGCCGTCGCGAACGGCGCCTTTCTTGCCAAAAATTTTCTCGCTACAGAGGTACGGCGGTACGGAGGTACATATCCCCCCACTGCAAGCAACCTTGGAACAAGCGAATTCTCCCCCGGCTGCAAGGGTCTCCTTGTGCTTGCCTTTTTCTCTCAGTCTCAATATTGCGGCGCCCCATCCCACAAAGACTCCCACCAGGCTCTTTGCAACTCTCTTTCCTCTCCCAAACATTCACACAACTCCGATCACCACCCAAAGTCGAAATCACTGACTGAATCTGGAACACAAATGTCATATTGTTTGTGACCCTGTCATCTCTTGTTTTGTGTCGACCCATTTGTTTCTCGAACGTAACTTCGGCAGTCCGTGGGCAGTTTGCTGCAACAAGCATCCTGCGCCACCTGCTACTTTTAACGTCATTGAGGATCCCACCAAGGTCGTCTGCGCCTCCTCTGCGCCGACGGATTACCAGTAGGACACACAACGGCCGGACCCTGATCTGAAAACAGCCTCGAGACGACCTGACGACCGACCTCAAAACATTACCCACCGACCATTATTGGCCACGACCTACAAAACAGAGGTCTCCGACGCCAACCAATTCCACCAACCCCTCCACAACCCACACCTGAATTATTTTCTGGACAGTCGACAATGGCTTTGCGCTTATAGCCATACTGTCCCTAGGGACACTGCTCGCAACCTCCAGAGCATTCACGACAGTTCAGGAGGACTGCACCAACAACGCTAGACTTTCTCTCGACGACGCATTATTGACCTCTTGACACCAGAAACGATCGAGTGACCCGACCCGCCCCGGATTAGGTCTACTGCGCGTTGTCCACCAGCATATATCCACAATTCATCCCACACTGCGACCTTCTATTTCCGACCTACGGATCCTCACAACCCAATATTCACCATGTTGAGACAACAACTTAATGATAGCGCCACGTCCAATGTACTGGCGTGGGGCAATCATGCTGCAAATATCGAGTCTGTCGCCGAGGAGGAGGCCGGCGCAGACGCAGACGAACCACCCGATTCGAAAACATCTCCCGAGTTCAGACGGACTTGGGTCGCTAAGCCAAGGGAGAACCACGCTTCTCTCTTGACGCGCGCCCTTCAGAGCGCTTCTGAGGGCGAGGCAAACGAGAATACCACCTCCCCGCTCAATTTGCGACGTCGCCGATCCATCAACAGCGAGATTTCTCTTGCTTCGACCGCTGATCTCACAAGCGACACTGGCCTGAGTACGCCAGCGAGGACTAGTACTCCCAGCCCCCGTCTGCCACACATTGGTTTCGTTCCCCTCGCGGTGGACAAGCAGCATGGCACATCTGGCATACAAATCGTCGGTTCGGTGCCCAGGAAGGTGGCACCTACAAGCGACGTGAAGAATGCACAAACGAAGGACACGACTTCTACCGATGTGTCCACGGACCCTGCTATCAAGGCTATTGAGAAGAAACGGTGTATTTCGTTTGCCTGCACAGCAAAACCTAGTAATGACGCGCCTAAAGCTCCAACGCCAGCTCCCGCACCGGCAGCACAACCTGCTCCTCAGCCCGCTCCAGCGCGAAAGCCCTGCATCCAGTTTGCGTGTCCAGCTCGACCTGGCAAGCAACAGAGTCCTGCCCAGAGGCAAAACCTGGAAATTCCAAAGACAGAAGAGAGCGGATCACTCTCGACGGTGATCAACGCTTCGCCATCTGCAAACCGCAAGGGGCGCTCCCCTGGTGTCTCCCGACCCCGACCATCATCATGGAGAGCTGCGAAGAGTCCAGGTGCGGCTCGAAAGAGGAGATACATAACCGCGAAGCCAAGCGATCTGCAGGGAGAGATCTGCCATTTCCACGAATTCGCCAGTGATCACCCCACGGAAGACGACTGGATCCGCCAAGAAAAGTGCCTTGCCAAGGCAAAGCTTACCATGGACGATCTCCTTCAGAAGGAAAACGCCATTCGACGCCTTGGCAAGGAAGCAGAAGAGGAGGCAGAGCAAGAAGAGGCGGAGGATGACGACGAGGCCGATGAGGATGACGACGGCGACAATGCCGAGGGCGAAGATGACATCGAGGAGGAGGAGGAGATCGAAGAAGATGAGCAGTCCGGCTACGGTTCCGATGACGATTTTTCGGACGGATACAACACCGATGAGGAGTATGGATTTGCCGACTCGGATGACGAGGTAGATGATGGTTTGCACCTGTGGACGTTCAACAACGCACACCACTCCTATCAGACGAAGATGCCTGATGCCACGCCTGTATTCCGACGCTCATCCCTCGCTGGCCAACATTCCGACTCTTCGACCTACTCAAGAACTCATCTCCGCGCCAAGCACTCGAAGTCAAGGTCAATTCCCAATCGGCCTGTAACTCCCGAGCTGCCCGATAGCACAGACTTCGTCTGTGGCACTATGGACGAAGACAGGCCTCTGGAGGAAGCTTACCTGACCCGGCTTGCAGCCCGAAAGCAGGAGAAGCTCCGCATCATCCCCCAGGATATTGATCCTAGTTTTCCCACTTCCGAACCGGAGGACAACGACGAGGAGGACCTCAAGCACAGCCATGACAGCGGCGAGCAAGTTTGGCTGCATGGTGAGCTCGAAGACCTCGGTGACGAACGGGTAGATCGACGGCATAGGAAGAACGAGAACGCCTCTCCAAAGAGGCTTCGTTCACCTCCGCCAACAAAGCGCTACCGCTCGCCTCCGCCGAAGGCTCGTGGTCGATCTCCCCGTCGCTTTGTCCCCTCGCCCAAGCGTGTCAAGTCCCCGGCACCTGCTCAACTTGCGAAGTCTCCGAATGCACTGTCTAGACAGGCACGCCGCGAGGTTACGTTCAAAGCCCTGGCTTCCCGCCCTGGTCTCACTCATACGAAATCGCTGCCTCGAGGGGGTTACGTCGCTCCCCATATCAAGTCCGGCAAGCGAAGCAAGATTGGCACCACGAAGCATAAAGGCCATATCAGAGGGGCCATTGACATTGTCAAGGGTCTCGAGCAGAAGCGGCAACGAAGAAAAGAGAAGTTCTACCAAAAGTATTGCAACCGAGCCCGGAAGGGACAGATACCCGAAAAGAAGGCACAACCCGGAGAGGGCGCCGAGAGGATGAGAGAATTGGGTTTGATCCTCGCCGGAAAGATCGGCCAGGGCAACTATGTCATGTCCATATAAGGGAGACGGCGTTCACATTATACCATTACCACGGCGCGCAGCATCTGGAATGGCCTTCTGCTTTTTGGAACCTGGCGCACTTTGACGACCAGCCATGACAGCATCAGTCTCGTGTTTTTCACTGTATTTAGTTTTCTTTTCCCTTTTTTGTTTTGTTTTATGTCTACGGATACCCGGCATTTGATTTCGAGTGGCTGGAGGGTGTTCCCGAGTTACTGTACATACAATGTGTCTCACCTTTTTTGCAAGACACTTCATGACAAGGCCACGGTCTTTCTTTTACTTCTTTCTTTGGACATATTTCACTACAACCTTTTGTGCATGGCAATGGCGTTGATATGGAGAGGCATCTTGGAGGTGGATAGCTATTGGTGGAATCACGACATGATGCTTTCAGCTATGGGGAAATACCCAAATGCAATTCAATATTTGCTATCATCAAAACTGTTTTAGTATCGGTCCCGTGATAGATTGTGTACTGAGGAAGACTCCATTCATCTCAAGATTGTACTCCCGTAAAGGAGCCGAAGCTATTCGCCACATTCGGGTCTACACTACCACGTGACATCTACAAATGCTGCCAACCTCTCAAGAGTGACTTTTGATCATCCAAATCACAGCTATCAGTGACTTTGTCAAAAAACTAAATGCAAACTGGCATCTTGATGAAGGTAGTGCTCAAGTGTACTTGAATACCTACCTACTTGATACCTACGTACAAGAGAGCAGCTTATGTAAGTCAAAAGTAGCCAATCAGGTGATGATCCGGGAACCCGATCATCCTGTAGGCCTGCCCAGGTGGCCTCAGCAGTGGGTAGCTAGCCTGTTGTCATCAAGTCAAACCAACCAACGACAATCACCCATCGAAGTTCACCTTGCTGAACCTTTCCACTCCCACCAACTCGTCAATACCCGATAACGTCAGGTTCCATTCCTGCTATCACTGTTCACCACAGAGATCTTCGAGTTTGCAAGCAACAAATTAGTCAAGATGTGGATTATCAACTGGTGTATGTTTACCGCCAAGGAGCCTCTGTCAGCGATGGATCATCAGAGGAAGATGCTGATATGAAGTGATGCCCTCGGGTTATAGTCTATGATGTCCTCGCCTCCCTTGGCCTGTTAAACAAGCACGCCAAGCTGCTCTTCCTCGGCCTCGACAATGCAGGAAAGACAACGCTGCTGCACATGCTGAAGGTGCGCTTACGATCTCTAACGGGAGCCCCGGAGCACCCCCTCCCCCCTTGAGTGCAAGACACCGTGGCATCGTGTGGTCTAGCTCCTCGACTGGGTTTGGAACATCGGAAACAAGAACACAGGGGCTGACCAGAGCTATACATACAGAATGACCGAGTTGCCATCCTCCAGCCCACTCTCCACCCTAGTGAGTAAACCGACGATCGAATTATGCGAACACGGTCGCGTGGAGTAGCAGGCAAACTGACTTGGACACCAGCATCTGAGGAACTGGCGATTGGCAACGTGAGGTTTACGACTTTCGACCTGGGTGGTCATCAGCAAGGTACGACAGCTTCCTACAGCTACGGCATGACTTTATAAGACAACACGTATCACGAAGCATCTGGACACGTGGGCTAACCAAATATTCTTCAATACAACAGCCCGCCGTCTGTGGAGAGACTACTTCCCCGAGGTTAACGGAATCGTCTTCCTCGTTGACGCCAAGGACCACGAGCGATTCAGCGAGTCGAAGGCCGAGCTGGACGCGCTGCTCCAGATGGAGGAGCTGGCCAAGGTCCCATTCGTCATCCTGGGCAACAAGATCGACCACCCCGACGCCGTCTCCGAGGACGAGCTCCGACACGAGCTGGGCATGTACCAGACGACTGGCAAGGGCAAGGTCCCTCTGGAGGGCATCCGACCGGTGGAGGTCTTCATGTGCTCTGTGGTTATGAGGCAGGGATACGGTGAGGGTATCCGGTGGTTGAGCCAGTATGTCTAAACAGACATTTAGCTGAACCACGGAGATGGGACGGAGTCCTGACTGGGGCGACCTGGTCAAGGATCAACGAGATGTTCGGGGAACGGTCTCTGGCTGTTGATGACAGAAAAGAGGCAAGTTCGAGAAAGCTGGAGGATGCTTCTCACGGGGAGCATTGGCACGGCCGCCGAGATGCTGATGGTCTGATGGATGCATGGCGTAGGTGGAAGACGGGGTCCAAGTTGGGAGATGATCACGAGAATCTCCATGCTATTATTTACGTGTCCGCGAAAGGAGAACTACTGGCCGCATGGCGTTCATGCTTTTTTTTAATCGAAATGGATTATTTTTAAAGTACGAAGTACTATGTATGGCTGTGTTGAAACCGAGATTGCGATACAGCTTGGACCTGACCTATTTTGGTCTTTGCTATTCTAGGGACAATATTGGGAATTGTTGGGAATTGCTGGGGATTCTTCTTTTCCTTCCATACTCTCTGCACAGCAGCTCCCGGTGAAGCTCATGTTAATGTGAAGCAGATCAGGAGAGTTTCGCTTGGTGCTGGCGAGATCCGTGGACTGACTTTGTTCGATGAGATTCCAAATCTACCCTGCAGTTGGTCGCACTCGGGGGTGAGCGACACTCCGGTCCTCTGTAGCCTCGGCAAGCCAGCCAAGACCAGACTGGCTGTAGCCCCAAACACCCTACGTCATCTCGCTGTGATTGATAGAGCAATGCAAGAAATCCCCTGAAATAAACTCACTGTGTCTAAATAACTACTTCCTAACTTACTTGGTACATACACACCACCTGGGCACACCACAGTAGTAAAGTACCATTCCAAAGCACCACTCACGCATGTGACCCGAGACCCGGTGCAACAATCCCGAACCACAGTCTCACCTTTATCCTTCACCGCGGATCTAGTCACACGATCAGTTCAGCAGTCCAGAGATTTCCCCCCTCAAGATAAGCGTCTTTAACCTGTCAGAAACGTCCCTTTTGAACATGATACCCGCGACTCGAACAAAGCAATAGCCAAAAGGAGCAACAGCACATCATGGCGGACGATGAACAAGACGAGAAACCACCCGTCGTCGTCCCGGAAAAGAAGTACGGTTTCCCCCGAGAAGCCTTCGACCTCACTCTCATCCCAGGCTGGGACACAGAATTCCTCTCCAAGCAAGACTCCGAGGCCTTCATCCACGCGCTTTCGGCCCCTGACCCAGCGGCCAGCCAGGAGGATGCCTCGACTATCCGGCTGGGGAGCCCGGTCACGGCGATGAATGGCAGCAATTTCGACTTGACGCCGCGATCCTCGAGCATGGCGGAGGAGAAGAAGGACGGAGGCGAGGATGCACAAGAGGTAGCCGCCCACGCGGCGGCAGCGGCGGCCGATGTTTCCGCCCCGAACCTGCCCACGGGCAATGGCAACGGCAATGGCAATTCGCAACACCGCCGGGACAGCCTGTTTATCACAGCGCAGAGCGACTGGGCGCCAGTACACCAGAAGGTCGTGCGGGCGGGGACGGGTAACGGCAAGAGGAGCGAGAGGCGGCGGCACAAACGGGCAAAATCCACACGGCCGGGGCGCCGCACCACGGACGAGACGCGCGAGGGCTATCTCTACAGCATCCTCAAGTGGCCGTTCCTGCTGTTCGTCGGGTGCTGGGTTATAGGCCTCGCGCTGGCCTACGTGCTGACGCGGTACTACGTTTGGTTCTACGAGTACTTCATCAGCTGGCGGGGGCGGCGGGAGCAGCTGCGCAGGAACGTGCGCGCCACGAGCACTTACAAGGAGTGGAGGACTGCCGCGAAGGAGCTGGACGAGTACTTTGGGAACTCGGACTGGAAGGAGAAGAACGAATTTGCGTACTATGACTGGAAGACGGTGAGGAAGGTTTGGGAGAGCATGAAGAAGAGCCGCGAGACGGCGGAGAACGTGGAGAAGAGGCTTAGTGAGGGGAAGATGATTGGCAATGAGGAGAGGCAGGATGGCGAGAAGGCTGTCGAGGCGTTGAGGGCGCTGCTGGCGGCTTGTGTGAAGAATAACTTCGTGGGCGTGGAGAACCCCAGATTGTACTCCCAGACGTATTACGGCACCAAGAACTTGGTGCAAAATCATGTCGATGAAGGTATGTTGCTACACCGGTCGTGGATCTGTTCACGGTACTGACGATGAGCAGTGGAGAAGAGCCTCAAGTTCGTGCTTGACTCGAAGCAGATGCAACTTGACGAGAAGCGTGAGCTATTCAAGAGCCTCCACGCCAACTACGGTCGAACTGCTCTCTGCCTCTCTGGCGGTGGAACATTCGCATATTACCACTTCGGCGTTGTCAAGGCTCTCCTCGAAGAGGACCTACTGCCCGATGTTATCACAGGTACCAGTGGCGGCGCCCTCGTCGCAGGTCTCGTCGCAACCAGCACAGACGAAGAACTCAAGCAGCTCCTCGTGCCAGCCCTGGCGGGCAAGATCACCGCATGCTCCGAGCCGTTTACGACCTGGTTCCGGCGGTGGTATAGCACAGGTGCCCGGTTCGACTCCGTCGACTGGGCAAGGCAGTGCGCATGGTGGACCCACGGCTCTATGACATTCCGCGAGGCCTACGAGCGCACCGGGCGCATCCTCAATGTCTCTTGCGTGCCTGCGGATCCCCATTCGCCGACGATGCTCTGCAATTATCTTACCAGCCCTGATTGTGTTGTGTGGTCCGCCGTCTTGGCATCTGCCGCGGTCCCCGGGATCCTGAACCCGGTGGTGTTGATGATGAAACAGCGAGACGGGACCTTGGTGCCATACTCCTTCGGGCACAAGTGGAAGGACGGCAGCCTGCGGACAGACATCCCCCTCAAGGCGCTGAACCTGCACTTCAACGTCAACTTCACCATCGTCAGCCAGGTCAACCCGCACATCAACCTCTTCTTCTTCAGCTCGCGCGGGTCGGTCGGGCAGCCCGTCACGCACCGCAAGGGGCGGGGCTGGCGGGGCGGGTTCCTGGGCAGCGCGGCGGAGCAGTACATCAAGCTGGACCTGACCAAGTGGCTCAAGATCCTGCGGCAGCTGGAGCTGCTGCCGCGGCTGCTGGGCCAGGACTGGAGCCAGATCTGGCTGCAGCAGGGGTTCGGGGGCACCATCACCATCTGGCCCAAGAGCATCCCGACCGACTTCGCGCGCATCCTGACGGACCCGACCCCCGCGCGGCTGGCGAGGATGATCCACGAGGGCCAGCAGAGCGCGTTCCCGACGGTCAAGTTCGTGGCCAACAGGCTCAAGATCGAGAGGCTCGTGGAGAGGGGCCGGAGGGAGACGAGGGGGTTCGACATGACGACGTCTGGGCGGGGCAGCATCGAGAGTATCATCAGTGAGGAGAACCTGCGGAACCTGCTGAAGAGGAGTATCCGTACCAAGGGGGACTATCTCCTGGGGAGCAGCGTCACGGGGACCGAGGACGACAGCACGGCTGATGAGCACGAGGGCGAGCTGGATGGGCTGCTTGAGGAGAACGCGGTTGTCGAGGATGAGGATGAGGAGGACGTGTTTGCATCGCCTGGGGGGGAGCCTGTCCTGGACAGCGTTGAGGAGCCTGATGGCGAGGAGGAGTCGCTGCTTAGGGATGGCGAGAGCGATTAGGGAGGGATGGGGGCTTGTTTTGCCCTTCGTTTTAGTGTTTTAGAACTATCATCATCATCATCATCCATTGCGTGGAGTTTCTGGATTGGATGGCCCCATCAGATAGGTGTACGTTTTGTATTTGTATTGCATAGTACATACTACAGCTGCATACAGGAAAAAACAATTATTTTACTTTGTCGACTGTCGAGCCTAGAAAACGGGCCTCCCTTTATATCGACGGATCACGAACGGATCTTCGCGTTATACATGCAGCCAGTTTATGAAGCAGCAGGCATAGTTCACGAACTTACATACTACCGTTAACGGACCATCGTGACGACCGTAACGCGACCTCGGAAGCAACTCCGCAAAGGGTATGATGCCAGGGTGACAAGGCTACCTACCTACATGACAGCATTATTTGAACAGTGGCCATCGATGTGACATAGACAGACGAGCATAACGGATGCATTCGATATACCACATATTCTACGTAGTTGTGGCGTCCCCCTACTAGCACGCCTCGCGGGTCGCGCCTTCGGGGGGCTCTCACCCTCGGGAGAAGATCATCGGGCCAGGCTTTACACGTCGCTCCTAATCTCGACTTCCTGCTTTCCAGTATACCAGTCACGTAATGGATTGCACAGAACGGTCCGCTCCAGGTGGAATTTCCCGAGGTTGGGTTTATTTTGTTGGACTGTCCCTGCTGTACGGGCCTACCTAACACAGTATAGATATGTTGTAATGAGGCTGAAAAGGGCCTGGAAGGGTGGTACGTAGTATAGAAGGAAGAGGGAAAGTGTGAGATGCGGTCATAGTGACGATCCACGATGATGAATGGTGCTGGCTCTGCTGCCGCTCTTTTTCCACACACTTTCAAAGCCGCTTGCGGCTTTGTGCTTTTGGGTAGTCAGTTTCCCCACGGTGCCCGCCCGGACGGCGCGGCCAAGAACAGCCCGGAAGCTCGGGTCGCTCAGATCCAAAAGCCTACTTCCTAAAATCCCCGCCGCCTACCGATTTTAGTTAGGGCCCTGTTGTGCTTCCCACCGCTGCCCTTGTGCACATGGGGGATGGGGCGGGGCGCGCGGGCGATGTTGGCGAGAAGGGAGTCTACCAGCGCCCGGCCGGTCCTCCGGCGCTAGATGCCTTTCCGACGGTGAGGAAGTAATTGCCTAGGTGGTTTTGACCAGCTGGTCTCCTGATATTTCTCGGCCTCTTCTCTCCCCGGGTCCTATATGCGCGGATGGGAAAATCTGAAGTGGTCATCGTACTTGCGATAGTACTTGGATAGCCCGTTATGAAGGTGGCGGCGGATATTCGAGATCTGCGCTAAGCAATCCGTAGTGTACGACTGCGCCCGCTGCCACGTGATGCTGTGCAACGGCCGCCACCTTTGCTTTGTTTCATTCAAAAGCTTGGCTAGGCTTGAAACAAGGGCGAGGGGGCCGTACTGGCTACCCGCTACCGGCCTTGATGGGTGGTGTAAATCCTGGGTGGGATCGTGACCAGGAGGCCATGAACAGGAACAGGCATGGGAAGCCTGACTTGGTCTTGGTTAGTGGTGGTGATGATATCAGCGATGCGATGAAGGATGTGGGGGGAGGAGATCGTCGTCGTTTTGTTAGAATTAGTAATGCCGGGCCTGTCGCAGATTCGCCAGGCTGTCCGAGATCTTCCTATCAATACCTACATGGTAGCAATATATATCTATGATGCATTTGTTGGCTGTTTTGGCGTTGTTTTCGTCCAGGCACAAGGCTGGCTTGGCCGGTGACAGATGACAGTTTGACGTCCGAACTATGACTGACTGCAATATAAACGCATGGAGACGTCCGCCGTCGTGCACTAGGCCCCAAGAATTCCCCCACGGGGGTCACACAGGAGGAGGGGCAACAGAAGGCTGATCAAACACACGAGCACAAAGAAGGGAGGGAGCTCATGAGGGGTGACGTCAAACCGCATATGAACTCCCCTCGACTGTCACTGCTGCGCCGTTCCGTGGGGTTTTGCTTTTGTCTTGTGTAATCGAAGTGGTTCCAGACACCCGCACGGCTGGGTGCTTGCTTTTGTTGCTGTTTGATAGATAGATCTACCCGCGTGTGCATTGCCATCCGCTATTTCCCGCTTGGTTTCGGTCAGTGCCGCTAGAACTATTATCAGGGCCTCATGGCCAGTCGTTAAAGCTCGTGATGCTGTCCTCGGCTCGGAAAGAATCGCACAGTTGAAGGATTCATATTCCCCAATATTCACCGCTTCACCTGACTACATTAGAGGGTATTATATCATATCGTATTGTATGGGGAGGAGTCCAACGGTAGGATGCACACGAGGCACGTGTGATACCTGCCCAGGTGGTGACAGCGACAGCTTCGGTGATAGATCTGATCTGACGGCGAGACGGTAGATTTTGCTCCGAGTGTTGATATTTTCGAAAAAGCCACAAGTCTGCAACGATCGAATTGATGCTCATATACGGACGGAAACACGTGTACTGCCAGGGACACGCCATATATCCCCGCGGATATGCACGATGTCTCCCCCAAATGGGAAGCAGTTGCCACGCCGGAAGCTCGCGCCGCTGATGCATGAGAAGCGATACCCGGTAGAGCGGCCTCGTGGAAACCGAGGAGGTGGGATCAGTCAAGCACCAACTTGGAACGTACCTATGTAGTTCAAGATGGTGTGTGTGCTGTAGGTTATTGCAATGATGGGTGGTTGGATGGCGTTCGGTATGAGCCGTACTCGAGCATCCATTTCACATGCAATTGCGGGTGCTAATCCGCCTTTCCATCCCATGTGTCTGGGGCCCTTACTCACTCGGGCCCAATGGTCGGCCTTGTTTGAATTGACTGAACATCTTGTGATGAACCCGAGATGGTTGACATACGCAGGTGGATGGGACAATCCAGAGCGAGCGGCAGGAAGGCTTGCAGTAGCTTGCCGTAAGGTTTCGATAAATACCTCATAGTAGTAGAGAGAGATTATAAAGACAGAAAACAATAGTTTCGGGTGTTGGTCTGACATTGAGATCCCTAGGCGTGCAGGTCGTGCAGGTCGTGCAGGTGTGCTAGGTTGGTTCTAGAAGGGCGAACGGATCTGAGGACTTAGAAGTACCTAGGTAAGTGTGCGTTGTACAGATTTAGAGGGATGCACACTCAGCGGATTTTGGCACTACTGTTAGCCCAGGTGAGACAGCATCTGATGAGGCTGGCCTTGTGGAACGGTCGAATTCGCGAGGACGCCATTCGCCCGGAAAACGATGAAGTGCTCGAGGTGCCGTATCGAGGAACTCGAAAGTGTGCCTGCTGCTGCCCACAGTGCTCCTGCTGCCCCTAGTGGTGAATTTCCTCACCCCCTCCGCCTGGCTAGGCCGGTGGAGCGATGAAGCTAGGACGACGAACTGCTCCTGCAGACGACATGTCGAATATGGCTGGGGCTGCTATGCATTACATGCATGATGGATCGTTGTCTATCTGTCCATCAGCGTGAGCCGGTAGGTACATACTACGCATTGTCATGGGTTGCGATATTGTCCATCCCTATGCCCTGCCCTGCCCTGCCCTGCCCTCACCTGCACTGCACGGTATGTTTCTCGCAGAGTCGCTACCCCTCCTTGATATGATACCTATGTACATGCAGGTTCTACGCACATGCCAGACACTTGAGGTGAGCAAGGGCGAGCTCAAGATGAAGGAGGGGTTGTCGTCGCCCATGAGAGGCTCCAGTGGCTTGAGGCCGCAGATGCAATCTATGCACATGCGGATTACCTACATACTTGGCCATCTGCAACGTCGATTTCACGGATGGCATTTGTTAATCAGCAGGAGGCCTCGTTTCCCATATGCCTAGCATAATCTCTATGTAGGTATGCGCCTTGGCTACCAAGGTTGTCAGTTGCTTTAGGAAAGATTGGCTTTGATCGCCCAGTGTTTTGATAAGCGCCTCAGCCTGGGCACACAGGCAGAACGGGCATATCGATACTTGTAGATAGAGAGGAAGATATGGTATGGTCGTACATATACCAAGTACCTACAGTGCCTACCTGCCTATGCTAGGTACCTGAGGTAGGTAGGTAGGTAGGAGGTAGTAATCAAGATGTACCTAGGTAGATAAGTCGCAGGTTGCCGGACCACCTGTGCACATACGCAGAGAGACACTGAGAGAGCTCCTGCCTCCACGCCAGGGAGTTGACTAATAAGCCCACTACTCCAGTCGCATCAAGGCTTCGTATTTCACAGCAGCAATTTTTTCCCCCCTGCGAGATAAAGTGAGCAATCTCCAACACGACAATATCCATTTGCGACCAATGACTAAGGGACTGAGTGAGTCCACGGGTGACCTCGGGAGCCGCTTGACAGAAGAGTCTAGTGCGATGGATGGTGTCAAAAGCTTTTGCGGAAGAGATCAATCTTGCACAAGAATTTCAAACCCTCGGCCAAGTACCTTCGTTGTGCCTTCCTCCTGCCACAAAGTATTGTACATACTTATTAAGTATGTACTATTAAGTATGTACAATTAAGTATGTACTAACCAGGCACCGGAATTCTCACCCCGTTCCACGGTTTCACGGTCTCGTTCCGTCAGGACCCAAGACGGCCGATTTCAGTTTCAACTTCAGAACTCTAGAGTCAGTTCCCAAATATAACACAACATTGGAGGCCCGAGGGGACAGAATTTTCTTTGAGTAGGGGGTACATACCAAGACACTTTTGCTAGCCTCGAAGGGAGGCTCAAATGCTCCGACGGGCAGTTCACCCGGATTATATAATCAACATTGAGTGTATCGATAAGTGGGTCTGTTATTTTTCACACGTACGGAGTACCAAGAAAATCCCCCAGTTTAGCCGAGGATCTGAGGTATCTCACCTAACCATGTCCTCCTCTTCCCGTTACCGTACTTTCAAGTCAGTGCCCAAAGTGCTGTGATGATGGATGATGAAGTGGCACGTTACCTCGTTACCTGATGACTGACTAAACATCGACTGACGCTTCTCTCGGGCTTTTCCAGGTCGCCATGTCCTGGTTCTCGCCCTTCCCAACTCGCGCATTCAGCCAGTGGTCCCCCTAACAGAATAGAATAAGAAGAAGAAAAAAATGGCCCGCCAAGTTGGACCCGGTTCATGCGAGAGCCTCTGCTCTGCTCTCTGACCTTTTACTGTCTACTACCTTTGACCCTCCCACGTCCTCCTGACCCTTCTGATCCTGAAAGTGCTTTCTGACCCTCTGACTCTCTGACCATATTTGACCATATTTGACCATCCTTCCCTCGCCTCTTCCGAACCTTGGAAACCTTGGAAACCCTTGGACCAGATCCGATCACCACCAACCCAAAACCTAAAAGCGAACTGACTCCCCTTCTCGACTTGTCACTTTCTTGCATCCCGAGTGACTCCAGCCACACGCTAAATACCACGCCTAATAACGGCCTCGAGGCACAGAAGAACCTACCACGACTACTTGCGCATTACGGCACGCTTGCGACTTGGCATAACATCAGGGCCTGGAACCCACGAGGCACAGACAGCACCAAGGAACCCAGCAAAGCCAGCTGACGGCAGTTGAACGGTTGCCCCCCCCCCAAAAAGGTCCCCAGTCCCCAATCTTTAGTGCAGTGTATACCTAGGTACTTAGGTACCGGCATCATATCCGCCCCTACTGCCATCATCCCTTCCCCTCCAGGGCCCTCCTAGAGCCTGCCGCCTATTCTCCACAAGCTTTAGCCGGGTCAAGTTCACTCCTCGGTTCAATTTCTAATTTCCCACATTTTGTTGTCTGACTTTAAAGCCCACCACAATTCCCTCACCACCCGGAGTACTACACGCGTCCTAACTTCTTATACCCTTTTTTTTTTCTTTTTGCTGTTTTGTCTGCTCATTAGAGACTCCCCTGGGCTCTGCCCATCCCCGAGGCGCCTTTGCCGCCGCACTCTACTCCGTTCCCGGCTCTATACTCCCTTACACACAAGTGACCTACCTGATTGATGCTCCTTACCACCACACCAGGGTCGGTTAGCGAATAAGCCGCGCAGCTGCTCTACATAGTACGCTACCATTCGCTGCATTCGCCTCGCCTCGCATCGCATCGCCCTCGCCTTCACCTTCGCCCTCGCGCCACCTTCCTGCGTGGCATCGCCTCTTTAGACACCCGTTACCCACCCGAGTTAACCTATGACATCTTCGTCATCCGAACACGGCATGGCCAGCACCTCAGAATCGAGGTCGACGACGGTGTCCAACACCTCGCAACCCGCATCGGTCAAGTCCTTCAAGTCGATCGAGGTCAGCGGCACCAAGGGTTCACCTCAACTCAATGGCCAAGCCGCTGCAGGCGACCAACCGCCCAAACAAGCTGAGAAGGCCTCCGTCAAGGACCGATTAACTCGCATGTTCTCCACCAAAGAGGTCAACAAGCTCGACCCCAGTGCCTCCCCGTCTAAGAGACCACCTCCACCAACCCAGCCTGCTCCAGAAAAAGGCACGGGCACAACATCCGGTGCCTCGACCCCTCCCATGAAACCTGACGCTCCTTCACGACAAGTATCCGTTACCGACAGGCCGGGTAAACCAGCCGAGAAGGCCCCTCCCAAGACCACAAAATCAGCCAACGGAAATGGTCAGCCATCACAGCGTTATGTCGTCAACACAGAGGCTCAGGGTGGCCACGAGCATCACCTGAAGTCTAGCCGACGGCAGGAGAAGTTGACGGACATGTTCAAGGGTCTGCTGGGAAAGAAGACGGAACAGATGCCCGATAACGACCTATCCTTGGTCTCGAACTGGGTCGACGCCTTGAAGCAGGAGAAGGCATCTATGGCTTCGGACAAGAAGGTTGGACCAAAGGAGAGTGTCACACTCGTGGAGAAATACGGCAAATGCCAGGAGGTTGTTGGGCGTGGAGCGTTTGGAATCGTGAGGATATCCCACAAGAAGCTCGAGGGCCAGCCAGGCGAAAAGCTGTTCGCTGTGAAGGAGTTCCGCAGGCGGCCAGAAGAGACGGAAAAGAAATACAGCAAGCGTCTGACTGCCGAGTTCTGCATCTCTTCGTCTCTGCGACATCCTAACGTCATCCACACCCTGGACCTCCTTAAGGACGCCAAGGGAGACTACTGTGAAGTCATGGAGTTCTGCGCCGGCGGTGACCTGTACACCTTGGTTCTGGCGGCAGGCAAGCTAGAAGTGCAGGAAGCAGACTGCTTCTTCAAGCAGATGATGCGCGGTGTGGAGTACATGCACGAGATGGGCGTTGCCCACCGGGACTTGAAGCCAGAGAATCTTCTCCTTACGACCAACGGTGGCTTGAAGATCACCGACTTCGGAAATGGCGAGTGTTTCCGTATGGCATGGGAGAACGACGCACACATGGTGTCAGGCCTGTGCGGTTCTGCTCCCTATATCGCACCTGAGGAGTACGTGGACAAGGAGTTTGATGCTCGCGCTGTGGACGTTTGGGCTTGCGGTGTCATCTATATGGCCATGCGAACAGGACGTCATCTATGGCGAGTCGCTAAGAAGGACGAGGATGAGTTCTATGCTCGCTATCTCAAGGGGCGGCGAGACGAAGAAGGCTATGGTCCGATCGAATCCTTGCACCGGGTAAGTTATCCTATAGACTCACACACTATCTTAAGGGCATGCAGTTTGGCTGACACAGAAACATCAGGCTCGATGCCGAAACGTCATCTACTCAATATTAGACCCAAACCCGACCAGACGAATCACCGCGTCACAGGTGCTGAAGTCAGAATGGGGACGCGAGATAAAACTCTGCAAGGCTGGCGAAGAGGGTCTCTGAAACAGGCGTCGTCGTTTCACTGGCCACTCTGAGCCCGTGGGATGACGGCAGCTACCTTGATTTGGTGACCACTACGCAATCACAACCAGGGATGATTTGCCAGCACATTTGCAGAGCCGCGGAGCCCCCTCCTCACACCAACCTACTTTCAAATTCACGACCTTGTAATGCCTAGAGACAGCATCGGAGTCCAGGATTCTTGATTATATCCAATGACTTATGCATCTTTACATTTTTCTCTTTGTCTCCCATGGACCAAAACAAGCGAGCAGGATGCGAGATACAGGCGTACCAAGTATAGTATCTCGAGCATCTGCGTCGAAGACTCATCCAAGCCCATCTTGAAAGCCGAGAATGGATTTGGAACCCGCCAGGATTAACAGAACAACATTATTGGACTGACGCGAGCGGACATGACACTTGTGGAGTCGCATGTGCTTTTGTTCT
The DNA here is from genome assembly GCA_016508685.1 of Cytospora piceae. Lineage (NCBI taxonomy): Eukaryota > Fungi > Ascomycota > Sordariomycetes > Diaporthales > Cytosporaceae > Cytospora > Cytospora piceae. Next base: position 698,491 of record JADMLE010000001.1, on the reverse strand, counting down.
GCAACTGGATATGAGGCGGGAGGCGATTTTATACCATCAGTTGGGTGTCTTACGGTATGGAACTGAAACAGTTTGAGGGTCGACGAGGTGTCCAGAACACACAAAGTTGGGTGTTAGTATAGGAGATTCTCGACCCATGGAGCGAAAGGATGGGAATGGGAGAAAGGCTTCAGACTCAGGTGCCAGGCCAAGACAAAGGCTAAGACATTGCACAAGCTTGACACTTGCTTCTCTGCCTTGGCACACCTTCAGCCTTGGCACCTCAGCTTGGCTCCGCAGGAATAGGGTGCGGCGGGTCGGAAGTCACCGGCGGCTGCTTGTCTAGCTTTGTCTGTCGTGTGTGGTCCAACGGGGCGGGAAGCCCGGGAAGGATTTTAGAAAGAAAGAAAGAAAAACCACCTCTTTCTTCAACGAGCCAAGAAGCTGGGCCTCCTTATCTTTTCTTTTGATGGGGTCTTGTTCTCCTTATCTATAGAGATGCGCTATGGATAGGTGTGCGTTGGCCCCTACATGATAGATAGGATAGGGCCCATGTGGAAGTCTGAAGCAATCCAATTTCTCCTTCACGATGAAACCCTTTTCTTATCGATTGGTGCCCGTTTTGTGTTTATAGTGATCTATCAAGCTGTCAAGCCGTGTCGTGATTTTCAATGATTTTCAACACGCTTGGAAGTGGTGGTGTTCGGTTCGGTCTGGTGAGCAGCAACGAGCTTAGACGATCTTCCTCATTCTGAGCCAAGATCCGTCAATCCACCTTGACCAGCTTCTCGCCACATGACTGTATTTTGCGGTCCTGCTAATGCATCAGAACATTCCTTCCTCACTTCTGCCTACCTGCCCTATCTATATAGCCACAGGATTGGCTGGGTTACCTGACTTGCTGTCTAAAAATTAAACCCTGGTGTGGCAATGGGGGTCAAGCAGGCAAACAAGCAGGCAGGATGACGATAACGATGATGTATAACAATGCATCGTGAGAGTCAGTCGGGGCAGATCAAAGAAATACGAGCAGGATGACCTCCATGGATAGCACATGCGGGACTGACATATGGGCGGACTGCTCGGGCCAGGACAAGGCTGAGGGTTAGACTGGTTGCTCGAGTACGAAGGTACGAAACTGATAGGTAGGTCTGCATATTGGGCGGGCACAAGGCTGACAGCAGACAGGGTAAGTTCCCGGGTGTTCTACTTTGTATGGCTGAAATAAAGACATGTGAACTGCCTACCTACCTGATCAATAAAGTGCATCTAATTGGATATCGTGAGTCTCAGGATTGTTCTTTCACCCCCTTAATGGTTTTTTATTTCATTTCTTCTCGCCTCCATATTTATTGCCTGGCATACACATACACAATCGGGTCCAGAGAGAACATGTGATATAACATTGTTGAAACTGAGCTGCAGTCTTGTCGAAGAGGTCCCTGTTTGGCTCTCGATTGGAGATGACAAGGGACAAAGAGAGCACCACAGTTTATACTGAACGAGATGCTGGTTAGTGAAAAGTGTCAAGATGAATAGACGGTGCAGAAACCATTCCATGTTACGCAAGTATGCTTTTCCATCTTGCTCCCCATGATTGTCTCCAAACTATACCTAGAATATATACTAGGAAAAGAAAGCCCTAGGGGGCAGGTATCATATATCGGGCGTCCTCATGGGGGCAGACTTTCCCCAATGGATCCAATTCCGTCCCAATTCCATCATTTTTCCAACGCAATCAGTTCTCCCGTCGATGGTATCCGGGGGTCCTGTTTCCCCCATATTGTTCAAATGTTTCCGAACCTCAACTCTCCTCTTTCTCCGCTGTCTCCTCCTCCTCTTCCGCCCTCTCGCCCTCACCTCCATCCTCACCCAGCACTTTAGCCTTAGTATCCCGAATAGCCTGCGCCACCAAGTCCGCGAACCGGTTCGGCTTCTGAGCCGCGGCCGCCACCTCCTCGTCCCCGTGCTTCCCCTCCCGGACATCCATGTCCTCGTCGGCCCGGAACCGGTCCTTGGAGTCCAGGTGCCGCGTCATGCACACGCTCGGCCTCCCGCCGCTCTTCTTGATCCTCTCGACCTCATCCTCGTACGCCCGGTCGTACACGTTGAACTCCACCGCCGTGGGGCTGTCCGCCACCATGGAGGGCGGCTCGTCGCCCAGCTGGACGAGATCGTCGTCCTGCCCGCCAGCGCCGATGCCTAGTACAGGCGGTGCGGAGTGTTGGGGTGTACGGTCTTTACTGTCGTCCGCCGCCGCCGCCGCCGCGGCGCTTTCTGGCCGGCCTGTGTTGTCCCCACGGTGGCTTAGCACCCTCTTGCGCTCATCCAGGAGCCGCGCGGCATGCTCCTCGTTGTCCCGCTTGAGCGCCTCCAGTTCCTGCTCGTCCATGGACGGCTTTGGCTTGTGCCATGTCCACACTGGGGTGAAGCCATAGTGGTTGCTGCTGTCGGGGTCGGCGTCCATGGGGGAGAGGGTGAGCCTGGGGCTGCTTTGGCGGGATCGGGAGGACAGGAGGGACTTGAAGTTTGATATGGCCCTCATCACACAGAGTAGATGACTCATGCGCCGCGTGAATGCGTGGCTGACTTCAAGCTCGTTTGGAGGGTCAATTGGGTCAGAGCAGTTCTCGTCTGCGCTCAGAAGGGGGTCGGTGCCTTCTTTTGTCACCCAGGGGTGTTCCTAGTCTCCTGTCAATTCTCGTTCTCAGGGGCAGTCTCACAAGACAATCCCAATGACCTACCCTTATTTCATGCATCTTTATTCTCGTCTCCGGATCTTTCCACATCAGCCTCGTTATCAGATCTCTGAGGTGCGGGTTCTCATCCTCCGGCAGCTCAGGCGTCTCCGTCTTGATAGCGTCGTATATCTCCAGGACCCCCGGTCGGTTGAACGGTATATGGCCATACCTCAGACAGAACAGCGACACGCCCATGCTCCAGACGTCGGCCGCCGTCCCGCTCACGTCGCCGTGCTTGGCGACACACAGCTCGGGCGGGAGGAAGGCGGGCGACCCGGCGGACTTGGCGGTGCGCATCTGCTCGGGCTTCTCGAACATCTCGCTGACGCCGAAGTCGACGATCTTCAGGACGTCGTCCTCGGTGAGCAGGAGGTTGTCGGGCTTGATGTCGCGGTGCACGACGCCCTGGGCGTGCAGGTACTCTATGCCCAGGATCAGGTCCCGGAACCAGTACCGGCAGACCTCCTCGCTGTAGGGCTCGGCGGCCTCGTCCAGCCCGACGCGCATGACGACGCCCTTCTTGCACATCTCCAGCACCATGTACAGCGAGTCCTCCTCCGGGTCGTCCAGCACCTCGATCAGCGACACCAGGTTCGGGTGGTTCAGCTTCTTCATGATGGCGATCTCCTCCCGGATCAGGAACAGCGCGTCCTTGTCCTCCTCGTTCTTCTGGTCGCGCAGCTGGTACGACACCGTAGGGTCCATGCCCGGCCCGGTGCTGGTGCTGGTCGACGTGGGCGGCGGCGGCCCTCGAGGCGGCTGGTGGCGCGGTGGTCCCCTGCGCGGCCCCCGCGGCCCCCGCCGCAGGATGTTGGACTGGGCGCGCTTGCGCAGCCGCGTCTTGGAGAACTCCTTGACGGCATACTCGTTGCCGAACTGGTCGACGGCGAGGTGCACGGCGCCGTAGGAGCCCCGGCCGATCTCCTCCTTTATGGTGTACTGGTTGATGAGGAGGTGTGACCGGCCGTCGGGGTCGTCATTTGTGTATTCGGATCGCGCATTGAGGGTCTCCTGTGTGTCGCAAAAGTGAAATACTATGTCAGAGGGATGTGTGCTCGGCCGTGGGGAGAAAGGAGAAGGGGCGGGTTGGAAAGAGGGGGGCGGTGGGTAGTAGCGCGGCGTACCTTGACCTCACGATGCTGACTAGGCGTCCTCTTGTGGTGTCTTATTGGGCTTTGATACTGTTGGACAGCAGGCGCCGATCTGGAACATTCGAAGAAACCGGCCCTTTGTTAGTCCAGCGCGCGCAAGACAACAGAGCGTACTCAGCTGAGGCTCGCTCACCGGGCATGAGAGGCCAATGGAGGCCGGACACCATAGTCGTTTCCTTCTCCTACTCCTCCTTCTCCTGCTGCTGCTTGTTGACCTTGGAATAGTTCAACTTTGATGCCGGGCGACGCAAGGCTGGGCGCCGAGACACTATCATTGCCATTACCACCTTGATGTTCGAGGGGCACAGTTGCGGCATGGGTCATCGGCGGAGGGGTCATGGCCGGTGATTCGAGGATGTTTGTTGCCATATGGGTGGATTGTTTCGGAAGAGTTCCAGTTGAAGACTTGAAGTCTGTTTCGTCGCTTGCTCCCCGAATGTGGCCTTGTTCGCTACTCCTTTTGTTTGTAGCTGTACGTATATATGCGTGTGTGTGTGTGTCGGCAGTTGTACAGTGTCGCGCTGTAGCGGATCGACAAAGGAAGGCAGTCAGTCAGTCAGTCGTCGTGATCTCTTCAAGGGGAAGAGAGCAGGCACGATTCCGGGAAAAGCAAGATTAGGAGAGAGAAAAAGAAGAAGCAAAGCACCAGATAAATAAATAAACAATCAGACCATATTCGTATCGAACCAGTCCCTTTTATAAAGTTGCGCTGCCCGACAGCAAAAGATTCAGCCTCAATGTCCACCTTGTTGGAAATACCAAATACCCCATACTTAATTCGTACTTACGGAGTCTTACTGTCTTTCCACCCCCTGTCAAAACTGCCCAGGTGGTCCTGCCTGTGCCTGCGCCCCCCAGATGAGCCAGCGTCAGGAGCTTATCACACCTTAAACAAGGGGGGAGAAGCACTGAGAGCTCCCCACTTTGGCACATGTCTAGAACCACCCGACACTTAACTTGCTTCCTGCAGTTCCAGCCCATCCTGGAAGGTGAGACAATCTGATGACAATTGAGAGACCCTTGAACATTCGCTAAGCCCACCCCCAGCCAGCGTCAGCGTCTAGACCTTTCCTAAGCCACCTGGGCAGCTTTCAACGTTTATACAATACATGCGAAACGCACACATTCACACACATACACACACACACGAGCGCACTTGCGACAGACGAGCTCCACGCACTCGCATGTGATTAGACTGCCCGCCATGACGGTCTACTCCTTCTACATCTTCGACCGACACAGTAAACAACCGATACCTCCTTTACTTCAATCCCTTCCCTCCTACACCTCAAAAGGCAAAGAAAGAGCATGAATACTAACACCTCCCTCCCAATCCCCAGCGGAATGCGTCTACAGCAAATCATGGCTCGCCCCCTCCCAGACCGCCATCCCCCCTCCCCTCCCACCGCATCCCACAGTCGCAACCGCCGACGACCCTCCTCCCCCTCCCCCAACGGACAACACCAGCCATAACCGACCCGGCACCGCGGCGACGGCAGCAACGACGGCGACGGCAACGGCAACAGCACCAACAACCAGGCCGCACTACACTCCCGGCCACCACCACACCGTCTCCAAGGCGACGCGCGCGCAGAACGACGCCAAGCTCATCTTCGGCACCGTCTTCAGCCTGCGCAACATCGTGCGCAAGCTGGGCGGCGACGACGACGCCTTCATCAGCTACCGCACCGGCCAGTACCGCATGCACTACTACGAGACACCCGCCAACCTGCGCTTCGTCATGCTGACCGACACGGCCACCATGAGCATGCGGAACGTGTTGCACCAGATTTATATCAACCTCTGGGTGGAGTATGGTACGTTGTCCCGGCCTCATAACCTTGCAACAGAACAGCAAGGGGGGAGAGTGGAGCTGGCTCAAGGATGAGGACTGTATGTTTGGCTGACACTTGTGGTGGTATAGTCGTCAAGAACCCGCTCGCGCCCGTCGAACACAAGGGCGGCGCCGGCGTCAAGAACGAGTTGTTTGAGATGGGACTCGACCAGTTCATCAGGGGTCTTCAGTGAGCCATCCACAGGCAGGCATCATCAAACCCAACTCAGCGGCTGGGTCATCCCTGACAACTCAGCAATGCATTATTGAGGAACGCAAAATTGACGGTGACGATCGATAACTACGCCCAAGAGACGCCGATTCGAAAATGAAGGGGGAGGGGAGCCAGGCCATGAGGGCTCTGTGAGATAATCTGCTGCATCCCGTGATGCCCTTGCGCCGGCCTACTCATCTTGTCCAATCTCTCCCCGCCGAGGAGATACGTTGCGAGAGGTGGCCATGCTCCAGGCGTCTAGATTTCTCACAAAGGGAAGGAAGGGGCTGCGACCGACCAGGCCTTTTGGAGGACCTCCGTCGTCCTATGGAACGACGTCAAAAGTATGGTATAGACAATGAGCCAAGGGAGTAGTAGTTCATTGAGCCATATTGGACGACGGCTGAGCTAGACAATCCAGCTGGATGTCATCGGAGAGCCTCTAGCCACGGAACGATGACTGAACGGGCTGCAAACGACATTGGGCAGGCAGGCAAAAAATGCCCAGGGATAAGCCACAGTGGTTGGGGTTTCGTTCGTAGACATCATAATCATAATACAAAGCGTCAACCAAAACCTGACCCCATTATCCCCATTCATATAATCATAAAGTCTTTCATACTTACATATATAAAGGTATATCGCGACGCTTTCGTCTGCAGACTTCACTTACACACATCAAGCACATCCACACTGCCTCACAGGCAACGGAATAAAACGGGTATATCACCATCCACCACACAGCGAACAAAAAACAAACACTCCTACGGTTGCGATGACTCCTCAGTCGCCTTGGCCCAGGCACTCTCAAAAGAGGACTGCGACGGGTCCACCAGTACCAGACTCTCCTCCCCATCGCCAGGGCCCATCGCCACCCTCGACTGTCGCGAACTCGACCCAGCCGTCGTGAACCCTGCCTCTCCCGTGCCGCTGCTGCTGCTACCAGACGGGTCCGCCGCGAGCGCCGCCTCCTCCCGGATCTCGTTCTCCCAGTTCGACGAGTACACCACGGCCGCGAAGCCCTCCAGGTCCTGCACCGCCTCCATGGCCTGCAGGTACTCGTTCGGCATGCCGTTGCCGACGGCGTGGGCCTGCCGCGTGAGCACCGACAGGCACCTGGGCAGGAGCACCTTCCTCTCCGCCCCCGGCGCCTGCAGCTCCGGGCCCGCGCCGCTGGCTGTCAGGTCGATCACCCGCGCGGCGGGCGGCGCGGGCTGTGGAGGGGGGAGCTCGAAGGCGCCGGGGGCGAGCTTGTCCTCCAGGAGGGTGGAGAACCCCGCGTCGAGGATCTGTGTGAGCACGTGGGTGAAGGTGGGCGACTCGATCAGGTCGGACGTCTCGTCTAGCAGCCGCCGCAGCGAGGCCGTCGACGAGGGTGATGACGGCTGTGGCTCGCGCTCGCCCTGCGTCTGTGTCACGGACGCGGCGCTGTCGTCTAGGATGCCTGATTCCCTGAGGACGTGGTCCTCCATGTCCGGCGGGGGTAGGAGGAAGGAGAGCCACCTCGTGGGCGTATCCTTGGCGGTGTCCCCCCCTGCCTGCGGATCGGAAAACGCCGCCGAGCCCTCAACCAGCCTGCGCACCTGGCCCGTCATGCTCGAGAACGTCTCGAACGAGAGCTGGTCCCGCGGGCTCATCTGCCCGAAGACCTCCCGCACCGCGGCCTCGACCCGCTGCATGACGTCCACCCACCCCCTGTTCAGCAGCCACCAGCTGAAGGTGAGGTACTTGCGGTTGACCTCGAAGTCGTCGCCGTACGCCTGCGCCGCGTTGTCGTCGTCGTTGTTCTCTAGGCTGATGGCGGCCGAGCTCGAGCCCGTCGCGAGGGACACCACGCTCGAGAGGTAGCTCCTCCGGCCGAGGAGGTTGAGCTGCACCCGGGTGAGCATGGTGAGGAGGCCGAGGGTGTAGATGAGGGTGTAGGCCCGTGTTATGGCTTGCGGGGAAACGGTTAGCGCTTGAATCTCGTGTCATCATTCCATGGCTGACGTTCGAGTAACTCACAGCTTATCGTCACATCGCCCCACAGCTGCCTCTTCGTCCTCCTGGGCTTTTCGGGCCGTGGCTGCTCTCCTCCTTCCGATGCCTGGCTCGCCGACGGTATCGTAATCTGGCTCGCGTGCACCCCGCTCTCACTCGTGGACACAATACTCCGGCCGTCCTCGTCTGTCAGCCCTGTTGTCTCGGGCAGGCTCGTCGAGTCGCCGCTCCCGCTCTTGACGGACCTGGCGCCGCCGCCGCCGCCGCCTTTCATCCGCTGGATCTCAAGCGTAATCCGCTCCACGTCCATAGCCTCGAGTATCTTGGTAGTCGCAGTTGGTAACAGGGCTAGCACTGTATACGTGCAGTCCTCCTGGTTCTGTTGGAATCGCCGGCGCAGGCTGTTGTTGGGTAGGGGGTTGGACCGATTAGCTTCACGGTGACGATGGCAGCGATAAGAAAGATAGGATGGGGAGGGCGCACTTCTCCTTGGCTATGCGATCACAGCTCATGCGCTCGCGCGCGTCATTCAGCTTGTTCAGGATGTACTGGGTGGCCACATAACCGGCGCCGACGACGCCCAGGCCGATGGCGATGGGGGTCCTGTTGCGGCGGAACCATCGCCGCGTTGCAGCGAACATGGCTTCGGTTCTGTTTTCGGTCCAGTACGGCGACCTTGAAACTGACTATGAGGGTTGTATGTTGGGGTGGAAAAAAGAAAGAATGAGACCCTGCTGGGTTTGTTGCAAGGCGCAACGAACTTAAATCCGAAGGAGAGGTGGTGGTCCAACTACAACACAGTCCTCAGCATGGGACTGAAGGCAGTTCGGGCTGTGTCACAAGCAAAAGCAGAGCTCCGTACCTACTTAAGTAGAAGTAGATGAGGTCGTCCGATCCAAGGCCCAGCTACCCCAGACATTACTTGCAGCTCCCCAGTCTTTGGTTGGGCCTCGGCTCAGGGAGATCGGGAGCACCACTAGCACGCACGGGTGGTAACCCTGAACCCTGTCGTGATCAAGGTACCTAACCCTGGGTATCTACCTACCTAGGTACCTAAGTAGGTACCTATCTACCTTAAGAACAACCTCATCGATACGAACGAGTCTCTACCTAGGGTAGTATCTACTGCGATTAGGATGATTGACCAACACGAATGTTTGCTGTGAAGAGACGGATGTTCCGGTCTAGAATACAAAGAGAACCAATGTATTGGGGAATCATGGAAGAAAACAAGTGTTCTGTCTCTGCATGTCCGTAGTTCTCGCCACAGAAAGTTCAACTCATATCCTCAAGTACCCCGCGCACTGAGGAGAGGCGGGCCTCTTCAGGTTACGTACCCGCGACCAAGCAGATGAGTTTGAACGACTTAGACATGAAGCCTTGCATCGCATTGCATTTCATACAACACTTGTCATGAGATCAGTGGTTTCCCCATGCAGGTGCGCAGACGTAGAGACCATCTCATCCAAAAATCACCTCATGTGAACGCCGTGCGAGATCGGGGTCTTTTTGAAAATCATTACGTTGAGCTGAGCCATTTACACTTGACAAACGCCAAACTGAGCTCGAGCTCACGACACAGACTAGCCACTTTTATCAGTCCAGAACATCTATATCGCCGACTTGTATCTTCTTCTTTTGGCTCCGCAATCCAAAAAAAAATAAAAAAAAATGGTGGACTACAGCCTCTACCTGGTGACGGACTCAACGCCGGCCATCCTCGGCGACAAGGACATCTGTGACGTGGTTGAACGAGCCGTCCGCGGCGGCGTCACCATCGTACAGTACAGGGACAAGACGAGTGACACGGGTGTGCTGATCTCCACGGCCAAGAGGATCCACGAGGTCACGCAGAGGCACAGTGTTCCTCTGCTCATCAATGATAGGGTAGACGTTGCCCTGGCTGTGGGGTGCGAAGGCGTGCATCTTGGTCAAGATGACATGGGTTAGTCACGATGGCATCGAAACGCCGTATACTAGATAGCCACTTGCTGATGATGTTGCTTTTATGTTCCGTCCAGATATTGGCACAGCCCGGAAGCTTCTCGGTAGTGACAAGTTCGTTGGTATAAGCGCCAATACCGTGGAGGAGGCTGTCACGGCCTGTGAGCAGGGGGCAGACTACCTAGGCATAGGCACCGTCTTCTCCACCCAAACGTTTGTCCATCCCGGTCTAGACAGTTATATTGCCTCGTTGAAACTGACACTGATGGCGAGTCTAGCAAGAAGAACGTCAAGGGCGTCATTGGCCCAGAGGGAGCAAAACACATCCTCCTGACCCTGAGCGAGAAGGGCCACGGCCATGTGCCGACCGTCTGCATTGGCGGTATCAACGCCTCAAACATCCCGCAGGCCATGTTCCGGGGCAGCCCGCCGGAGAAGCCCCTGGACGGGGTCGCGGTGGTCAGCGCCATCGTGGCGGCTCAAAACCCCGAGGCTGCGTCTCGCCAGCTGCTTGGTCTCGTCCGGGGGTCTGTTGCGCTGAGGCAACGGACGAGGTCGGATGTACCTAGGGCGGCAGTAGCTAAAGAACCGATATTGGATCTGGTCCCGGAGGCCATCAAGGCGGTCCACGACCAGAAGCCTCTGTCCCACAACATGACGAACCTAGTATTTTAACACCCGGCCATGCCTAGCAAGATAGTATGGAGACGAGCTGACGATATATCCAGGTTGTCCAAAACTTCGCAGCAAATGTCGCCCTTGCTGTCGGAGCATCGCCGATAATGGCAAACTACGGTGAAGAAGCGGCGGATCTCGCGAAGCTAGGCGGTGCCCTGGTTATCAACATGGGCACGGTGACACCAGAGGGCCTCCAGAACTACGAAAAGGCACTGAGAGCGTACAACGCGGCAGGCCGGCCTGTTATCTTTGATCCAGTAGGGTACGTAACCCCCCCGAGTCCCCTTCACTCCTCAAGGCATCACCCATAAACTCATTAATCACACACAGCGCCGGAGCAACCGCCGTCCGCCGGGCAGCGGTCAAGTCGATCCTGTCAGCCGGCTACATCGACGTGATCAAAGGCAACGAGAGCGAGATCAAGACCGTCTTTGGCAGCGGGAACACAGAGGGCCAGCGCGGCGTGGACAGCAGCAGCACGCTGTCCCGGGACGAGAAGGTCCAGCTGGTCCGCGCCCTCGCCGCCAGGGAGGAGGCCGTGGTAGTGATGACTGGCAAGACAGACTTTGTCAGTGATGGGTCGCGGACGGTCGCGATCGAGAATGGCCACGAGTACCTGGGGATGATAACGGGGACGGGGTGTACCCTCGGCACGACCATCTCTGCCATGGTGGCTGCGTCGTCTGGCGGGGATAGGCTGGTGGCTGTTGTGGCGGGCATCTTGCTGTTCGAGATCGCGGCTGAGCAGGCGGCGAGGAAGACTAGTGTGGAAGGTCCTGGGAGCTTTGTGCCGGCATTCCTGGATTCGCTGTACCAAATCCGAACGGGCACTGCTGGGGGGAACCTTGAGTGGCTCGCGGCGGAGAGACTCACTTGGATATAAGAACCTCACTTGTCCCCCTGGGATGGGGGCGGGAGGCGGAGAGCGTCTTGGATCGCTTAGGCCAGAGACCATACATGTGTGCAATGGTGAAATCTACATGCCGCTTCATTCAAAAGATTATGAGAACATTTCAGTGTTTTTTTCCTCCTATTTTTGTTGTCTTCATAAACTCCCGAGGTACATATATAATATACACATGCCCAAGTACTTACTATGGACCCCTAAATTCGGGGGCTCCGGCAAATCGGGGTTGTTGTCTTGTTACTATGCGGGGAAACTTCACTCATCCCCATCATCTCCCTCCTGCTACTCATGACAACCAATACTACTTTGATACTCTATAAATATAAGGAGCCCATTACTTCCCATTTCACAACTTTGGAATTTAAAAGTGCGCAATGCGCAGCACTTCGTTCAGCATACTAAGCATAGCGAAGGCCTCCATCCGGACGACCCACACAAGACCCTGGGTTCGGTCCGTTTCCAACATGACGGACACAGCTAGTCCCCGGCGGCGAATGAGTAAGTCCTTAGTATTCAGAACCTGAGATACGGCTTGATGCTCCTTCCCTCACGAGAGACTACAAAACAGCTGATGCCCGATAGATAACCCGGCGATATTGTCAGTAACCCCCGCTCGGGAATTGGCTGTCGATGGATTTCCAAGGGCCAAGGCGACCTATATAAACTGACATACCTCCTCCAGCGTTTGCGACATACAGGAGAAATTCCGCAATGCCATCTATGAGTTTGACAAGGTGTACGCTCACGCTCCCACTCACCACGACCAACCACTCACCACACTCACACTCACACCCAACAGCATCCTAACAGCCCAAAAAGTCCTCCGCGCAGCCCAGGCCCTCCAGATCCCCATCTACGCCACGACCCAGAACCGCGCCCGCCTGGGCGACACGGTCGCCGAGCTGACCCCCTACCTCGCCACGCCCCTCTGCAGGGCCCGGGCCGACAAGACCCTCTTCTCCATGCTCACCCCGTCCATATCGGCCCACCTCACCGCCCCCGCCGAGATCGTCATCGTCGGCATCGAGAGCCACATCTGCGTGACCCAGACGGCGCTCGACGCCCGCCGCGCCGGCCACAAGGTCTACGTGCTGGCCGACGGCGTGAGCAGCTGCAACAGGGAGGAGGTGCCCGTCGCGCTGGACCGGCTGAGGGGGGAGGAGGGCGTCACGGTGACGACGAGCGAGGGGTGGTTGTACGAGTGCGTGGGCGACGCGGGGGTGCCGGAGTTCAAGGCTGTTATCGGGATCGTGAAGGATACGGCTGCTGATACTAAGGCTGTGCTGCAGGCTCTGGCGCCTGTTCCGGGGGCGGCCAAGATTTGAATGTGGTGTGTCGCGTGCTGGTAGCAGGAAACGAGTACAAGGTCTTGATCCTATATAAGAAATAGCAGTATAATCAAACGCAGCTACTTAGCTGAACGGTCAGGCAGCTTACGCTCTCGGCTCAAGGGCTAGGGCATCCCTTTCACAAAAAGGGGTCGACGGGATGGGGTTCTTGTGTACTTGGCTCTGAATTCAGCTTTTGGCTAGAAGATAACTGCGGATAACAATACATAGTAATTCGCCCCAGAAGGTTAGCTATTGGAAGATGAATAAACGGAGGCGGCGGGCTTCAGCCCTTGCTCAATCAGACCGCACTCGACACCCAATCTGTATCCGAGAACACTTGCGAAATACTCCCTACCGTCGTGGTTTCCAACGTTCGTCAGTACCGACACGATCCCATTTCACAAGAAACAAGACTCCAACATCCATTAACAACCGGCCGATACCCAAGCCGTGTATTGAGGGCATCCCGGGAGGCCGAGCGCGTCAGCGAGGTCATTACCAGAACAACGTGACGCCACCGGGCTCAACGAAACCGAACTCTTCACCATCCCATCCAAACATCGCCCGCATGTCTCCATCAAGGTCATCCTGGGATCGACGATGCGTCACCTTGTTGGCGGCGTTGTCCTGGTTCATCCTTTTAAGCATTCGGTCCCATTCCTCCTTATTTCCCCTCTTACAAATTTCCATCCCGACCAGAGCCTTGTAGTCATTCGCTCCGAGTATCAGTTTCAATATACCCTGGTCAAACCTGGCCATCTCCTTGGCGGCCTCGCGTCTCCGCCCGCACCAGTTCTCCCACTGCTTCGACCCGTCACGTTTCTCCACGCAGAGAACCGTGCCCCCACAAGTGCTATCCTTAAGATGGAAGGCACAGTTTCTCTTTCGGGCTGCCAACAGCGGTAGAATATGGGTAAGCGCGGCCTGTTTGAGCACGTAACCGGCCGACTTGGTCCGCGATGTGGTTGGAGTATCTTCGAGCACGACCGGGAAGATCGCACGCACACGTGAGCGGTCGAGAAGAAACCTGCCGAGTACCCGGCACGAGGCACACCCGTCCGTTTCCACCGTTGAGAAGCTTGGCCGACGGAAGTCGCGGCGTGGCGGTTCTCGTCCTACGCCGACCAGGAGGTACCTGAGGAGCACGAGCCTGAAGAATTTGCCGTACCACGGTCGTCCGTGTTGTGATTCGGCCTCCCAGAAGGCGCGGTCATACCGCAGGGGTAGATCGCGAAGCAGAGGGAGCCAGAATTTCGTAAATTCTTCGGCGTCGGCACCCTCCTTAGAGATGCGGTTCTCGAGCCAGTCGATAAACCCGCGGGATGCAGTGCGCTGCCATCCTGTAAGGTCCTGAGATAAGCGGGACTGAATAAAGCCCACCATCGTTGGAATAGCTGGGTCCATGGGCTGAGATGGCAAGGTTCGGTCGTTCCAGGAAGACGCCTTTGGAAATACGGGCAACGCTTTCCTGGCACGTCCGTGTCTGACCATATCTCGTACGCTCAAAAACCTCAAAAATGTCCTCTCGAAAACCGTCCAACATGCCGGAAGGGATTCAGTTCCGAACCAGCGATCCGACGAAGCCTCTGTCAGTTTTGCGATGAGTGCAAAGCAAAAAGCTGCATTCTCAATCTGGGCGTGCATAAGGTTACATATTCTACCGGCAATCTTAGTACCTCAAACAAAGGACTCAGAGGAGCTGCAACTTACATATCATCTAACTCGACATCTAAGAAAGATGTACAGATATCAACGAAGTTAGCTGCATCTTCCTTGTGATACCAGGCTCCAGATTCACAGCGCGATCCCACGAAGCTACCATGGAGCCACTCGTCAACATAGCTTGTTTCTTCGGGGTCTGCAACATCAAGCTTCAAGTCCTTAAGACAATGGAGAACCGGCAGGAGATTGGAAAGCTTGACTCGACTCATGAGGATGTCCAACCCTACACAGATGTTTCCATGGACCAAGAGACGTGGCGAATGAATTCGAACTCTCTGAGCGATGCCCTCGAAGAATTGTAGAGGCGGTTCATATAACATGAAGGCTGCACGCGTAGCAAACGAAGACGGGTCCACGGTAATAGAATTCAAAAGCGTCTTCTCAAGAGGCTTGCGAGGCCACCCAAATGGTGTGGGATTGTCGTCATCTGGAACGGCTAGGTTTTCAGCATAGTCCACCAGCACTGAATCGGCCGCCACCACGTCGTTCTTGTCAAGAACACGGTCTGCAAGATAGCACATCATGTTTGATTGGAGACGTAGTTTATCATGTTCCGTCTGGCCGGGGTTCGAGTCCTTCCTTTCGAGGACCCTAGACGTCGGCAGGATTGCCATACCGACCTATCTCCGTCAGAGTCTAAGACCTTGCTAGGCAGTAGAGATCAGGTGCTTACGACTCGGTTTTGCGTAGGCGGCAAACATGCCCCAGCACAGTTTCCGACTTCGAGGAACGCCGTAGAGCTTTGGAGAGCCTCCTGCTTATCGGGGGCGAAGTACTCGTGGATATCATTCTCATGATAATCTGCCATGTGTACAAGCCTGGCATCCGCCCCAGGCCCGAACTCCAAGACCGTAATGAATACCTCGATGTCCTCGTCTCGGGCGATCTTGCGGAGCTGCTTTACAGCTTCTGCAGTTGCCACTCCCTTGGTATTGGTCTCGAGGGTATGAGGGTGGCGCTCCAGCAGGTAGTGTACCCCAGCTGGCAACGCGGGGTCCTCTGCGACGCCATGCCAGTCTTTCACTGCTTGGCGAAGACTGTGCGGGTATTCGAACGAGTCCTCGACGCGGTCAAGCTGGTTCAGAAGAGAAGATTTCAATTCTCGATAGCGCGCAAGCAAAGACGCCCGCCCATTCTCAATCTCAGCCATGACGGCGGCGAGTTGCAAGTGCACGTTGGTGGGATACACACTCGGTGACACTCTCCGTGTATGGCGTGAATGTCGTCAAGTCCCGCGGGTACATGCGGAGCAGCGAGGGGTTCGTAGGTGCTCCAAAAGGAGGGCACCGTGACGGTCTGTGCTCTTTCCGTCAGGATGGTGCCTGCTGGTCACTGGTTTCTGTCGAATTCACTGGCAAGGAAGGAGTGATCAGTTAGCATGCACGAGCAAACGCGAGAAGGTGCAGCGTGTTGCTGTTTCTTCAAAACGAAATGACACCCCCCCCCTGTCAATTCGGTTTCTCACACACCATCCTAGAACTTCAAACTTCAACTCAAAATATACATATTCTACTATAACTCAACATATATAGTATATAATAAGCCGATATATATATCAATATACTCCTAATACTATAGCGATTAATATAATATATATTTTACTATAAGGTATACTTTTAAAAGCTTATAATATAAAGATATAGCTAGAAATTTCTATATATTTCTATATTATAAGCCTAACTACTATAACTATAGTTAATAACTATATCTGCTTTACTTCTAAAGATAGTATATACTATATAGTATAGTAGGTATATAAACTAAAGTTGTGGATTAGGCAATAGTATAGACAATGCTAGGCCTAGCGATCACATAGGTGCCGTAAGGCACTAGGCCTGTTACGGTAGGCGGTGTGATTAACCACTAGGCAGGGCGGCAGAACGGCAACGCCGAAGGCCTTAAGCCTTTCGCCTACAACTATATAATAGCTTCTAACTAAGAATAAGAAATAAGCAATAACAACACTAATAAGAATAACCTAAGTTGCCTACCCCTATAATATTATAACTAGAGCCTAACTAACACTAATTAGTAATTATAAGGCAATCTCTAATAGTAAGGAAGGAAGAGATAGACCTTTCTCGCGATTATTATACGACGATTAGGTCTCCTTTACAGGCTATTCGTCGCGCCTTAAGTCTCGAGATCTATACTATAATTAAAGCTATCGTAAGATTATTCGGGTAATTTAGTTAACCTTCGTACGACAGCTAAGATTAACCGCTAGCTATCGTAAAGCCTTCTAAACTAACCTAACAGAAACGTGTCTAATTAGAAGCTAACTTTATAACCTAACAGTACGTACTATCGCGTAAACTTTTAAAACTTCCCTTTACTATAAACTTTCCTTTTAAACGAAACCTTATACTTATTCTATACTATAAACTTCCTTTACGATAAAACCTACGTTACCAACAGACTTTATAAACCTTACTAACCCTCCCTTATTTAAGTTAACCTTAAACCTCTTTTTACAATAATTATAAAGGTAGTGCCTACAATCTTTCCTTTCCTAAACTTTATAAACTTATAAGAACCTTCCCTTATAACTTTATAACCTTATAAAAACCCTCCTTCGAGATATAACCCTCTACTTTATAATAGCTTCTAATAGCTAAGATAAGGAAGTAGAACTATATCCTTTTTAAGATTACTTCGATAACCTTATATAGAACTTACGAGTAATATAGATAGGATAGCGTAAGGTAGACTTCGGTAGGTAAGACGACTTTATCGATAAGGCTATAATCGACAAAGTCGGCGCTATAACCTTTACTATATAAGTTATTAAGACCCTTCGGCAGTAAGGTACTATTACCGAGGCTCTCTTAGCAGACTTCTAGTAAGAATTTAAAGGCTAAAATAAAGAAATATTTAGATATATCGATCTCCTTTAGAGACGCGAGATAAAGAACTTCTTTAAGGAATAAAATATCTATATAGGTCTATATAGATATTACTTTACTATATAACTCCTAAAGGTAATAAAGATAAAGAAATACCCTCTATAGCCTGTAGAAGAGATTAAGATAATTAAATTTCTGCCTAACGTCGAAATCGAATAAATTAGAATAACCTTAGCAGTAAAACCTTAAAGTCTATAGTAGCTATCTCTGCGTAATAGCTACGCTCCCCTTACGTTTAATCTCTATAGCATTAATAATATACTCGAGTCTATTAAGAAAGATAAATCCCTTATACCTATACTATAATCTCTAAGCCCTACGCTATCCCTTAGATTTAACTTTCTATAGCGACTAAGGATATAACCCGAGATAATACTACCGAGATAGCTAAAGCAGATAACAGGCTTCTAAGGCCCGGAACGACTATTTATATAGCTATCGGAATAGCTAAAGTAACCGACAGGCTTCCGAGCCTTAAAATAACCTCTTTTATAACTTTAATAGCTATAGTACCCTCCGATTCCCTTTTCGAACCCCTCCCTAAATTTTCCTCCGAAAACCCCTTTAAAGCTATATATCCCTACTAGAACACTATACTATTAACGAGGAACTATATAACTACTAGCCTTTAAGTACCCTTACGAACTTTCTTATAATCCCTATAAAACTCTCCCTCTCTGCCTAGTGCCTAACTATATACTAGAACTAGATAAGATTATAGCTTTTTTAAGAGCTTAGGATAAAGATAAGAAGTAGATAGGAGAGCTATACGATCTGCTAGATAATAAGCTAAGGATTTTTATAAACCTTTACTGCTATAGCAGTATCTAGCTAAATTAGTTCTACGCTATACTCCCTCAGATTTTTACCGGAAGAGCTAAGACCTACTATATTTACTATATCGGTATAATAGATAATTTTACTATAGCCTATAAAAAGCTAAAGACTTATTTTAAGATAAATACTAATTATTAATAGTACTATAACGATTAGATAAGTATAATATTTAATAGCTTTTAGAATAATAAAGAAAATATTAATAAGAGCCTTTATAAGGTTTTACGCATTATACTAAATAAACTCTAGCTCTGCTAGCGCGCCTTCGGCCTCTACTACGCTAGCGACGAGATATTAAGGATAACGGTCTTTCGAGTATATAAGGGAGTAGCAGAATTCGAGCACGCCCTCTATATACCCGCCGCTCTTTATAAGAAGCTTTTTTAAGACCTCTAATCGTCCCTTAAACTCTCCCTTAAGCAAAAGAATAGCGCTAGTAGTTATTTTATTTAGGGACGGCTTAATAATAACGTCTATTATCTTAACCGCCGGTATAATAATAATCGCTAATAAGGAGGCTCTAGCTTCTAAGGTAGCAGCTCCGGCTTCTATAGAAGAATCTTCTATAGTAACTATTATAATAATAAACGCCGGTAGCTATACTAGAAAAAGAAATACTTCGTCTGCGGTAAAGAAGGGTGCTAGTCTATAAAGTATACCCCGGAAGAGAGATAATAATTTCGAAACTAATACCTAGCCTAATACGAATATTACGATAAATCGGTAACAGAAAAAGGCTTTATAGCCTTTCTAACCGATTATAAAGGCTATAAAGCTGCCTATAGTATTAATAGCTTAGCCGAATAAAATAATAACGATAATAACAGAGCTAGTATTTTCGAAGATAAAAAAGCCGCGTACTAGCTAATAGATATAGCCTTCCTTTATACTATCTCTAATAATAACGATAGTAAAGCCGAGTATAAGGATACTATCGCCCCGGCTTTATAGTTTACCCTCTAAAAACGCTATTTAAAGCTAAAGTTCTAAGGTATTATACCTAATACTAGAGCGGTAAAGTTCTTAATAGTAAGCCGCGACTAGTACCTCGCCCTTTAACGCGAGAATCCTTTAGTAGAAATAGATAAATTATAGGCCGGTAAGGCTGTTATTAAATTCGGCTAAAGATTATAATTATCTTTTATCGGCACTATTACCGTCGACCTGCCTATTAGAGCCGTAACTTTTTATATTGTTAACGCCTCTATACTATTCCTCTTATATATCTAAGATATAAATAAACTAAGCGTCTTTTTCCGGAATACTATAGACGAGATAGTAAAGATCGATAAATAAGGCTGCGAGAAGGCCTTTCCCGTTATTCGAAAATAAGGCTATCCGTAGTTCTTCCTCTTAAAACGAGATACTAGCGCCTTCTTTACAGAGAAGGAATTATAACGCCTCTATCGTCGCTTCGGACACCCGACCGTTAATCGCTTTTCCCGGCTACTAATAAACGCCGGCTATAAGGTCGATATAATAGTCTTTAAGGCTATTACGAAGTTCTGCTATTATTATTAGATAAAAGGCCTTGCCCTTCGACGATTTAAATTTACTCTATAGGATAATTATAACTTTAATTATAAGCTTATTATAGACGTTATATATCTGCTTAGAAAACCTATACTATACGCTATAAACTTATCGACGTTTTTCTAAGCCGCACGCTTTCTCGCTTCCCTATCTATAAAAGACACCTAAGAAGCCCTCCGGATAATATAGATAGATACGTACTTCAGACCCCCTAACTAGCTAGTTTATAATACTAGTACTAACTTTACGTCGGCAGAGTTTTAAACTAAAGCTAAGATTATAGGCATTACGTATAAATAAGTGCCTATAAAAGCCTACTAGTCTGTTAGAAAAGTTAAGAGATATTATAGCCTATTACGCTATATATTTAAGATCTTATACGCTAAGCTCTTAAACATTTTTAGTAATAATACTATCCTGCAGATAGCTATAAAAGCTATTAACGATATAGCAGGACTAGATAGTTTAGTACCTACGCTACTCGTCTTTAGAGCTTTCCTTCGGATAAACCTCGATTTACCCTTATCGCTATCGACGCTAAAGCGCGCGGAAGCTATTGCGAAAGCGATAAAAGCACTTTAGAAGCTCTCTGCAAAACGCTAGATTAACGAAGCTATCGCTACGCGAAATAGCTTAAATATAAGTAATTAGATAATATTACCTTTCTAGAGCGAGGTGCGCGTATAGTAAGAAAAGGAAGGCTAGCGAGGCCTATATAGGCTGCTCGCTATTAAAAGATACGATTTTACCTTAGACCTTCTTAATAAACCTGTTAAATTTTAGTTTACGCTAGTACGCTTATATTACCGTAATAATCTTAATAGCATTATACCTTTATAGCCTTTAGCACTCGGTAAGGCCTACACCGGTAGTTAAAGCCTATAATTAATACTACTTAGGCCTAATTTAGCCTATATAGTATACCCTTTAAACGACAGGTTACCTTTATAGCCTCTAGCACTCGGTAAGGCTTATACCGGTAGTCGGAGCTTACGATTAATACTACCTAGGCCTAATTTAGCTTATATAGTATATCCTTTAGATAACAGGTTACCTTTATAGCCTCTTAACCGCAGTATAGCCTATACTAAGGATTAGAGCCTACGATTAGAGATGCTTATACCTAATTTAGCACCTCTAGCGTATTAAAAGCGCGGCTAGCCCCTTAGATCTAAGAATAAGCCTAAGCCGGCTACCCCTATTTTCTTTACTTAAAAAGAAAGGGATAACTATAAGCTAGTACTAAAGCTACGCTACAATAGCGTTATTACTAGTCCTAGCAAACCCTTCGAAGAGTCTAATATAAAAGAAATTATAGACCTTATCGGCTACGGTATTTTTTAGTTTAAGCTCTTTAATTAGAAGACCTATAGCCTATATCGCCTATTTAAAGCACGAATAGTTTATAAGATTAAAAGTAAGACCGAAAAGCTATATAAGAAGTTACGCTTTATTATTTAGGGGTATAATAACGCTAGTAAGGAGGATATCCTTACCTAATCGCCGATAATTTAGCAGGTTAGCTAACGCATTATCGCTACCCTCGCCCTATCTCTACTAAGAATAGGTATAACTATAGAACTTCGCGATATTATATAGGCCTACCCTTAGTCGAAATTAGAGCTAGTATATATAATTTTAGTTACGCTTCTAAAAGAACTTAAGCCCTAGTACCCTCTTAGCACTATTATACGGATTATAAAGCCTTTCTATAGTATTACCGAGGTAGACGTATATTAGTAGACGACGTATTATAAATACTACTATATAGAACTAGGTATAAGTATATCTATATACGACCCTTACCTTCTTATTACGACTAGCGGTAAGGACCCTTTTAGCCTTATCGGTATATAAACTAACGATACCCTTATACTTAGAACCCTAGCGTTCTCGGTAAAAGAAGAAGAAGAGATCTAGAAGGTAGAGATTAGGTATAAACCTAAGACTATACTATCGTTAAGCACCCCTTTTAATTTTAATAGTATAAAAGTTATAATATATAATAACGGATCTGTCGAGGTTAAATAAAAGGGTTAAGGTACTAAGATCGAGAAGATTAATATAAAGGTACCTAACCGTGCCTAGAAGTATCTCGAATAACGCGCTTACGGCGTATACCTAGCCTTAATCTGTTAGCCGGAAGCTGCTTTCGATCTCTCTATCGTAGCTTAAATCTAGAACCTAAATATAAAGGACTGCGATCTGCTAAACTAACGCCTCGAATAGTAAATAAAGAACGTTATAAGAGGTCTGCGATATATCGCTTTAGACTTAACGAAAGCTAAGCTTACTATCTTCGTCGATAGTTCTTTTATAAATAACCGGGATCTTAGTTCTTAGATTAGCTTCGTTATCGCCCTTATCGATAAGAAGAAGAATAACGATAGCACGCAGTATAGAATATAAGGTAACGTTCTATACTAGTCCTTTACTAAATATAAACGCGTTATATAAAGCGTTCTAGTATTAGAGATCTATAGAATAGTTAGCAGCTTCGACTTTAGCACTGTTATTTTATCTATTTTAAAGATAATTACCGATTAGCTTAACTTTTCTGCAATTCCCCTTACGATCTATACAGATTCGTACTCGCTATACGAGTGTCTCGTTAAACTAGGCACTATAAAAGAGAAGAGACTAATAATCGATATTATATCGCTGCGTTAGTTATATAAGAGGTAAGAGATCTATAAAGTGCGATAGATTAATAGTAATAATAACCTAGCCGATATAATAACGAAGGTATTGCCTAATAAGGCTTTAGCGCGCCTAATCGATTTAAACGAGTTAACGATTAAGGTAGAAGGGTATATAGATCGCAGTTAAAGGTAATAGTTAGAAAGGCCTTCGAAAGGCAGTTAGTACTAAAAGGTGCTAACTCGATTCGAAGCTAAGTATAGTTAGCCCGACGGCGGACCGGCTAAGGGTAATAATAGGAAGGCGATTAGCAGAGGGAAGCCTATACGTGTACGATATAAAGGAAAGGTAAAGGGAATAGCTTTATACGTGTACGATAAAGAAAAAGTTATTAGTATAGATTAGGCAATAGTATAGATAATGCTAGGCCTAGCGATTATATAGGTGCCGTAAGGCACTAGGCCTGTTACGGCAGGCGGTGTGATTAACTACTAGGCAGGGCGGCAGAACGGTAACGCCGAAGGCCTTAAGCCTTTCGCCTGCAACTATACGATAGCTTCTGACTAAGAACAAGAAACAAGCAATAACAACACTAATGAGAATGACCTAAGTTGCCTACCCCTGTGATATCACAACCAGAGCCTAACCAACAAAAGTCTTAATTTTAAAAATATAAAGATAAATATTTAGTTTTATAGCTAAAACTTATTATAACGTTAAATTATAAGTACTATATAAGTAAGATAATATATAATACTAATATATATAGTAGCCTTATATTAGGTCTATCGAATTATATAGAATATATAACTGTAGCTTATAAAATGGTAGAGATATTAGTAAAAGTATGTGGATTAAGTGAAGTTAAAAGTTTAGTTTGAAGTTGTGGGATGGTGTGTGAGAAACCGAATTGACAGGGGGGGGGGTGTCATTTCGTTTTGAAGAAACAGTGGTCGCCCATGCAGGGCTTAGTCATGCATACCACTGATGACCGCCTACCCCGACTTCACCCCAACCTTTCAAGCAAGGAGACGTCTTGCTGTAAATCATTTGGTAACTCCGCTGATTATCTAGACCACGTGCGATAACGTCCATAGGCTGCTGGTCGTACCGCTTTCATCCCCCAGCAGCCCTTTTGGACGGGACCGGGTCGGCGCAAGCTTTCGCAGTCTACCTACCCTGCTGCCACCTAGGTACGCGCATCCTCGGCAGGGGAAAGAAAGAAGGGATACGATAGATAGACACAAAATGGTACATATTAGTTTTTTCCTCCAAAAACGGGTGGCTCGGCCCTCAAGTCACGCCGTCGTGACATGCCACATCACAGCCCAACGAGTCTTCTCAACATCGTATTCTCCAGGATCGGGAACTCGCCAATCTTCTGGATATCCTTCCCAGCCACAAACTGATCCTTATACCGGCCCATCGCGAGCTCCGTCAACACCCTCCCGAGAGGCTCAGTAGGGCTATGGAACCCTTTGTAGAAGGTCCGAATCGGCGGCCCCAACACCGGCAGCAACACCCTCAAAAGAAGCGGCGGCGTAGGGATGTACGGCTTGATCGCGTCGTGCGCGGACGCGTCCACCGCCGCAGGCCGCGCCGAGATGGCGTGGAAGTTCGGGTTCGCCCTGCGCATCTCCGCCAGCGCGATTTCCACCTCGCCCTTGACGCGCGCGAAGAGGCTGGAGAACATCCCTGGCTCGGTCGTCGCGCCGTTGCCTGACACGTAGACAAAGTTGAAGGGCTCTTCATCTGATGCTAGGCCCCGGAAGGCCTCGGCGGCTTTCAGAGCGAACGTCTTGGTGATTTTCACGTATTCCCTATTTGTGTTGAGGTCAGCCGGCTTGCTTATTATGTGAACGCGTCAGCCGCGCCGGGGAGCTGACGTACTCAGTGCCAACCTGGGTCTGGCTGATTCCTAGCGCCCACACACAACCCCTTGCCCCTTTCAACTTGCTCAGCAGTTCGGAATCGTAGTTCTCGAAGTCCTGATGGATTATAACGTTGATTCTTGGGTCCTTAGCATCCTCAGCCATAGCGACCGGGCGCCGGCTCAGGATGGAGATCTTGCTGATGTCTTTCGTCTTGATCATGGCGTCTAGGACGCCGGACCCGACTAGGCCCGTGGCACCTGTTACAATGAGGTGCATTCTGAGGACGGATTCCTGGAGACGGAATGGAATAGATCAATGTGGAAATGTTAACCAGTGATTTGACTGGATACGTGTGAATATTATACTGAGAAAGAGAAGAGAAGAACCAACATAGCCACTGGTGCCTCTTCATACAAAGTTGAACGGGCTAGACAATAACCCTAACCCTGGTCACATCTTACATCAGACTTGGAGAGGGCTTCGGACTACTCATTTCGCATGATTTTGTCACATGTCTATGGTACTGCTACTTGCTCGCCGTGGACATGTGCAGCAATTAGACTGCAGCATCTGTGTGGGCGAAGACATGTGCCCGCCGTACGAAAGACATATCATGTTACGAACCAACTCAAGAATCAACTTGCCAATAAGCCTTGAAATGAACCCTACCAACTGGTGGGATCGGGACCGCAGTTGGCCCTGTCAATTATCCAATTTCGGTGCCGAAGGCTCGGGCTCGGGCTCGGGCTCGGGATCCCTCTTGCGAGGGGTCGTTGTCAAATTGTATGGGGTGAGACGGCACCAAGGCATTTCGCTTCATGATGGGCAGAAGAGAAACCTTCATGAGGCCTTGAGCCCTTCTGCCCTACTACTTGTATGCTATCTTTGCTGCTCGGGGCATTCCGATTCCTCCGTACGGGACCTGATTGTCCGATATATAGATTACTATATATATTGGCCCTGGCCCTTTCCTGGGCCCCTTTTGCTTCTGCAGAAGGACTAGGGTATTATCAACAGTCGTGCAGTCTTGACCTAAATAAGTACCTAGGTAGCTCTCAACATTTCCTGGCTTTGGATCGCAGCCTCCTCTGCCCCGCTTCCTCCTGCCTACATCGCTCCCTCCAAGGCGCCAGGGCCACATCGATCTCTGACCCGACTTCTAGCACCTCATCAAGTTATGTCTTTGCCATCCCAAATTGATGATGATTGCGTGTGTATTGTTATAGCTTTTGCAGACCTACCGGATCCACCGATGACCGTCAACGAAAGACGCGGGAAGCTTGCGGCCGCACACCAACTGATCCAGACCAAGTACGACGCTGGGGTACCAATTTTCACCAAAGATCTTTTTCGAGACATTTCGCGGCAAATTGAAAGCGGTGGAAATCTCGATCGCAAGGTTTCCGTAACTGGCCTGGACGGGGTTGCTGTCTATTTCCCCCTCGACACTGGGAGGGAATATCCAGACCATCCATATGGGGACGACTTTGTTTGTATCACGTACGAATGCCATTATCTGGACTGCTGGCAGCGGCACTCCCTCCCCTTGAATCCCCTCTAGTTCTCTTTGATACTGATTTTGTGCAGCACGAAACCAATGCTCCAGTATCGCAGCATAGACAAGCTCCTAATCGATCGGAATCCAAAGTACTACTCGCTGTGCCGTGCTCATCTTTCAGTCGAGGTAGTCCATTCAACCGAAGTACGGCGTGCACAAACCAACGAGCTTGTAAACCTCTGGCCAGCCTTAGACTATGCCACTGTGAGGCAGAGGTTTCAGCAGGCGAAGCGATCCTTGGAAGGCAGCGATTGTTTTGCACAGCTCCGGTCTACGCTCACCCCGGCTGCAGTACCGCCTGGCATTCACAAGATTGTGGCCCTGGCATGTTCCACTATGACATGGGCTTCCGACGACTCTATGCCCAGTATGGCTCAGCACGCCCTAGCCCTGATGATGAGAGGTATTTTGGGCAGTGACTACACATCGGGCGCCCACATTGACAGTGCCGGCGGGATCCAATGCTACGCCCAGGACCCAATATACACGCCTGTCGATGAGCAAGTCCTATGCGAAGCTGGCTTTACTGTCGTCGATGATCCGAGAGCCTTCCTCGAAGTCGACGAGGCGAGTGTCGTTATTTCCATCAGCCCCGACATTCCAGTTATGCAGATTATAGCAGATATCGCCCGACCAGCGATAATGATCTGGGATAAGGTCGTTCCTTCACACCGGAGCTCTTTGTGGCAAGTTTATTTGCCCTTATTGGCTACGATTTAAGTCTTACTGTCGCTAGGACCGACTCCGTATCGCCGCGTGTGGACCAGATGTTAGAAGAATACATCGAGTTGCCGTTTCCGGCTGACGACGAGGCCTTCGGTGATTTGGCTATCTACATCCGAAAGGGAGGATAAACGGAGAAGAGCCCGGACAGGCACTGGCCGGGTTTGGAGATGAGCAACATTCTGCAACAGCTAGTCGAATTATATAATCATTTGCTTCACGCGGTCGGCCGGAAAGTGTGGATTCTAAACTAAATTGTGGAAAAAAGCATCCGAAGCCAAGGATCAGTGTTGATGTTTGTTACTTTACAAGGTGCCACTTCTGCGAAACGCATTAGTGGGCTTCCTTCGGAATCTCCTGCCTGGCAAAGTTCCTTGCCTGTCCCCCTCACCTCTGTCAACAAGTAAAATCAACCAAGTTAAATCTTCAGGTCAATTAAATCAGGCAAGTCAAGTCTGAACTTGTTGAGACATCTGGGAAGTCAAGTCCATGCTGTCACGGGCTGCGCCCGCAAGTTGATTCGGCGATGCTGCAACCTGGGTCCATCGGCGGGTCTGAGCCTCGGAACCTTCTGCTGAGTCCAGCAGCTTTCAAGTTGCTTCCTTCGGAAACCGTTATGGGCATGAACGCCTGGGCCGTTCACCGAGACCCCGACGTTTTTGGCCCCGATGCCGTCGCGTGGCGGCCTGAGAGATGGCTCGGGGGTGACGAGGCGTACATCAAGAAGACGGAAGCTTCGCTGCCAACGTTTGGCGCGGGCCACAGGATATGCTTGAGAAAGCACATTTTCGTACCTGGAGGTTTCAAAGCTTGTTCCCACATTGCTGCAGGCATACAATATTGACCTCGTTGACGAGGGCAAAGCCTGGAGAGTGCAGAACCGATGGTTCATGCCACAGTCTGGGTTCTATGTCCGGCTGCGCAAGAGAAAATCGATCGTTGCGAGTCTGAGAATTTTCGATTCAGGGGTATGGATTCATAGAAGGAAATATCCTAATTGTACGCCGTTCAATTCTAGGAAATAATAAAGCAATCGCATTCCACGCCCTTTTACCTACTACGATTTTTATCTACTTCGGTGAGCCGGCTGTAAGACCTGCAACAACTTGCTTTCCGAAACGCCAAGCCTTGAAACTTCAGGGCTCTCGGGAATCCAGACTTTCTCGCCGTCTTTAAAGTACTTCCCAACTTCCATAGCTCGACTTGCAGCCGTGACAACGAGTTTTACAATATATTGGATCCCGTCACCTCCGACAAGAAGACTCAAAGCTTTCAACAACGGCTTCGTCTGGCGTTTAAGATCATCCGTCTCGTAATAAGAGATATTATCGATCAGAATGAGCAAGGGTGTACGAGGAGGCAACGCCTCCACCAATGTCTGAAACAGTGCCCAGAGACTGGGGAGACTGAAGCTTCCAGCTTCCTCTTCCAACCTCCGAACGACGGACTCGTTAAGGCAAGCCAAAGGCCCATACTTCCACTGTGATATCAGCTGACAAGTAAGACTACGAAGCATTAGTCTTGCTCCACACCAGCCATCTTCGGGGAATTGGGCGCTTTCCGCGGCATTGTGTATCCCGCAGAAATGGGTGAGGACAATGGCGTTTTCGAAGATCGAAAGCCCGCGTGCCAGCATGGCACAGAAGAAGGATAACGAGGTGATCTTGTCGAGGGGTGCGTTGCCGTTGACGATGACAGCGGTGGGTCGGGAGCTCCGCAGCCCCTTTTGCATTGTCTGGTTGGCCATTAACCATTCGGCTCTGACTTGCTGGTCTCCATCCATGGCATATCCCATGCGCAGTATCATCAATGTCTTCTTGTTGGTTGGGGAGCCCTAATGTGGAGACTGCATTCTTGAATGTTTGTCCCGGGCTCTGTAACAGACAGAGGAGATCCTTCCGCGAAATGTACGCAACTGGTTCCGAGGCAAGTTGCTCTTTTTGTTGAGTGTTTGCCGTTGTCGGATTTTCTTGCATCCCTGTTTTCCACCTGTTAATATATCGTCGCCACTAATCTGTGAATTGAAATCGGATGAGCTTACAAGTGGCGTTTTGCTGCAAGTTGTAAAGAAGCACCATGAACACATTCATCATGTCCGCCACATTTCTCTGTATACTTTCCACTCCATTTGATACCTTGTTCACCCCCTTATGTAGACTCAGCTCTATGACCAATCTTACCTGCTCGGTAGCTTTTTGGATGTTGCTGATCTGGTCGTTGAGAGGATCGTATGCGCCTTGTTGGAAAAGGGGTTTGAAGAAACCCGCTACACCCTGTTAGCGGGAAAGATAAAAGGTCCGCGTCTCGCTCTGGGCTTACAATACTTGTTGCCAGTGAGGTACAAGATTATACCTTCAATTGCGACGAGCAACTTGATGTAGAGCGTATGCGCTGCAATTTGAACACGTTTATCTGCCCGGTAGAGTCCAGAGTAGTCGTCGATTAATTCCAGCTTCTGCGGAAGCTCATCTATCAAGTCCATGACTTTGTCTTCGGCTTTCTTGGCTGCTACACACGCCTTGTATTTTGGATAATATCAGCAAATAATTTGGAACGTTTCTTGACAGGGTGCTGGTGTCATGCAGACACTTACTCCAGGAATAAACTTGATGCCCCCACAAGCGATCGATGTGTAATCGCCATCTGGTATGAACGCAAGCCAGGGCTCAATTGCCGCTTTGTTGTCTGCTACCTTCCCGAAGAGCCGCCTTATCCGATGAGCAACCTTTGATTGATTATGCTCATCTTGTGCTCCGCGTATGATGCCCAAAACATCATGCCAGGTGTGCTGCTGAGAGATATCGGCGCGTACCTTACGAACCGATTTTTGATGTCCGAACCACTTGTGGCCCTTGACAGAGCCTTCAGCTTTGTCGTTCTCAGCATCCCAATCCTCCAGAGCCTTGACGAATGCATCCTTCTCCCTTTCCGCTGCATGAATAGCTTGCCTGTGACATCAATACATTGTCAGTCTTCATCTTCTTCATCTTCTAACATCTACACCTATAATAGGGCTGCAATCACATGACCTAATCTAGCTTTGCATCATCAGCGGGTATGTACCGTTGCAACGAATGGTCGTAGCTTTCATTTCCCTCGTGCATACTGGGGAAGAATTGTTGCTTGAATTTTTCCAAGAACTCCACAGAGATGACTGGGAGCCCGGGCCCGGGAGGCATTGATGCCAGCACCGAGACATCGACGGCCTCTGACATGTCGATGTATGATAGAGCGCAAGATGGTGAAGACTCTCCCGTTTGCTATGGCAGTAACTTGAAGCCACGGACGAAATATAGGAGAAACGGGGAACACAAGTTGTATTCATCGGCCAGCCTCGGGGAGGTTCTGTGACACGAAGCCGTTCAAATCATGCCACTTCTACTCTCGGCGATTTTATGTCCCGAAGTTAGATGAGCCGGCTTGCTGTCGGCTTGCTGACCAGCCACGGAATGAACGGATAATCAAAGCTTTGCATGACTTTTACTCTTGTATTGCCACCGGTCGCCATTTGCGCCCGCGAAATATGCAGCACTTATACATCGAGGTAACCCTCCTCGAACTGCCCGTGATAACAGGCATCCAATGAACCATCAGTGATAATAAGCCCCCATCAAATAGTACATATTTCAGCTCACATGCGTCTTAGGTGCATGAAAGTGTTATTCAGCTAATAGGCCGACAATTTACCTGCGAGCTTATTGGTTGCTCTTCAACACTTACGGCGACCTTCTCCATTTCATGCTGGATGAGCTGGCCTATTCAAATAGTTCATTTTACTTGCGTGTTTGTTCATGAAGCTTGCGCCTATCAGCACCTTCTCCGATACTCCATACCCTACACGCCTCCTGGCTATTCTCTGAAACCTGAGGCAACCTGGTTACACTTGGTGGTGTGATTTACGGGGGATGTAAGGCAATTTCCTGACCAATTGACGGCAGTTTAGCAATCTCTGGAGCCAGAGTTCTTCCAGTACTCCCGTACTCGTGTGTTTTTAATGAGCTTGAAGACCGTTGAATTCCAGCTTCAACGACAGCACTCTCACGTTCCGCATCACAAGTCTTCAGGCGATGGCTGACCTTGAGGAGCCTCATCGTGTTCACCAAGTCGCTGGTCCTCATTCACAGATCGATTCCAGTTCCCAGATCGACGCTGTCACCAAGGCACTTCTTGGAGTCCACGATTCGACAAAAACAAATGTGTCTGGAAACAACCTCATCGAGAATGATCTCCTGCAACATGTAGATCAAATACGAGGAGTCAAGATCAAAATCAACGACATGAACATTCCGGACAGTGGGGCATCCAGGGAGCCCCCTGGCGGCAGAGCCACGTCTTCTGAGAAGTCCCGGGACGTCTCGCCGAAGAACCAGGGAGAGTGCAACGAAACTCGAGTTGACGATGTAGAGTCAGCATCCAAGGATGAAGCAAAGGGCTCTGACGAAGCGGTCTCGCCCGAGAACCTCGAATCGAAGTCTTCCAAGAACGAAACCAAAAAGTCTGAAGACTTTGAGGCCGCTTTCATGGAGATGTATAAAAATCTTGGACGACACGTGTACGGAGATGACGATAAGATCTACGAGAATACCAGTCTTTATATGGAAGGAGGTGTGATGTCATATGAAAATCGTCTACCTTTGGAGTGGCGCACGAAGCACTCTCGGCAATTATCCTTCACCATCCAGGCATATTTCCGCCTGTGTGATGCACGATTAGTCTTGTCTGCCGAGGTCTGTTCATTTAGTCGTTGTGTGAAATATAGCTAACCAATCTCACAGATTGGAAGCTCTCGAGCAAGGCCAAGGTGTGAAGACAAAGGTGACGCATTTGTACGCTTCCAGATCCAGCTCTCTCGATCGAAAGCGAGATGACCAAGTGAATAACACTCGAGACAACAACGTTCTGCTGAAGCTGAACAGAGCGGCTTGGCCTGAATTCAAAAGATTCGATCCTGCTAACCCGTCTTCAAAAGACCAAACCAAGTGCAGCCAAGAGCACTGCATCGATATCTTGATTGGGGATGCCGAGATCCCGCACGTCGTATGGAAGGATCATTGGAGAGGGTTGATGCCAAGGCATCTGAGAGAGATTCGACTTCTGAGCAGTGGGGGGTACTCTTGGGGTGTGCAGACCGGAGAGTCTGCGAAGTCAACAACTCAGTCGGGAGTGCGATCGCAAAAGGAGAGTGCCGAAGTTCTTACCGGTGCTTCCCAAAAGGATGCCGATGGCACATACCTTCCAATGCCGGGTCGGATCAGGATCAATGGGCAGTCCTTAAGACTACTCCTCATAAAAGTCCTGGACATCAAATTCGAGCATGGATCGAATGAACCGATAGTGCTACTGAAGCCGTTCAAGCTCTTGGTGCATCACCATTCCTCCATCAAGAAGCTCTATGAGGATCTTGCTAGGAGATATGAATCTCACGAGAGTTCTGGACAGCCGGATGCTGAACAGCATATGGGTGACGAGCCGTCGCAAGATATGCCAAAGACTCCCAAAAGGACGACAAGCCTGCTCACAAGGACGAGACCGAAGATGAAGACATGAACCCCATCGATAAGTACGGCACAGGACAAGCATATAAAGAATTGAGCTGTCTGGTGGAGTTCATGGACAATGATCTGAGACCGTTGAAGCAGCTTAAGGTCTCTTCCGTCACCGAGATCTATTTCTCCGACTTGTGGCATATGTTCAGGCCTGGCGAAGAAGTCATCACTACTGCTCGTCACCAAGCATACCGAGTCCTACACGCCACCGGCGGTAGGCCGTATCTCAGCCCCCCACAAGAGGAAGAAGAGGGAGACGAGATCAAGGACTTTACACAACCATATCGAGTTCCGGAAAAGTCTAGCCCATTCACAGTCGGTTGTTATCATATTGGGTTTGACGGAAGTCGCTTTGGGCCTATTGCCGAGACATTCAATATTGAATGGTACAGTGGGGCAAAAGACATCAACTCGCTTCCAGTCTATCCTCTCAGGTTCGATAAGGACTGCGAAGCCTTACGAAAAAAGCTTGAGGAGAACGGTAAAACCTTTCTAGATATCTTCCGAGGAGGCCACAGACAGTACTCCGGCCCGAATTTACATGAGCCGGAAGATATTGACAGCCAGGTCATCACAGACTTCCACTCAGCACTCTCAGATTCACAGGACAAGGACTCTGGCTTTGAGTACAAAGTCGAGTTCGGTATTCGCTCGCCTCCGAAAATGAATCCTGCCGAAGCAATTATGGTCTCGGCTGGGGGTTGCAAGATGTTGGTTGCTGTGATAATGATCGCATTTTGGACGACAGCTATGTCGATCTACGTGGAATGGAAGATTTCATTTCAGACAAGGCGTCCTTAACGAAGGATATACAATACCTTAGCGATGATCCCGCGACGATTTCTCCGGAAGACCTGATACTACTTCCTTACCGACTTTTTGCGTTTGTTCTGAAGGACAGAAAATGGGGTAGGTACCTCCCTACCCCAAAGAAAATACAATTCGTTTGATGATGCTTCCCTGCTAACCTTTTACCATCGTCCAGCGGTAGTTGATATCAACTATATCAAACAGGTATCAAAACAAGGCGGATGGGACTCACTCGTCCTGCCTAAAGGGCATAAGGACATAATTTACTCGCTCGTGCAGTCTCACTTCCGTGGCCGCCAACAGCAGTCGAATGTGAAAGAGGATCTTCAAATTGACCTTGTGCGCGGAAAGGGCAAGGTAGGCCTCCACTCAGCCCAAACCTTGTGGGAGTTCTCACTGACAACTTTGCTAGGGCCTCATCATGCTCCTTCATGGAGCCCCAGGGGTCGGCAAGACCTCCACGGCTGGTAAGAGAGAATTCTGTTTGTGGCTCGTACACAAATCTAACATACGTTGAACAGCAACTGATCTACGGCACCATAACCAGAGTGTGTGGCAGAACTGTGCAATCGTCCGCTCTATCCAATCACCTGTGGAGATCTTGGTATAACAGCCCGGGACGTCGAAACCCGTCTCAAGCACATTTTCGTTCAAGCCCAAAAGTGGAAATGCGTTCTGCTTCTAGATGAGGTATGTCAATCCTGGTACTTTCGTCCAGCCCATATATGGGCCATGATTTCAGAATCTAACATCTCTAGGCCGACGTATCCTCGAGCGAAAGAGAGAATAACGTCAAGCACAATAGCTTAGTGTCAGGTGAGGATCCGATACTTCCGTCTGTGCCATTATATATATAACTAACTAACTAACCAACTAACTAACTCTTAGTGTTTCTCCGGGTCTTGGAGTACTACCAAGGTATTCTCTTCCTTACAACCAACCGCGTCGGCAAAATAGATGAAGCCTTCAAGTCTAGAGTCCACATGAGTCTATACTACCCACCCCTGAGTAGAAGATTTACTCTAGACATCTTCGAGATGAATCTCAAGCGAACACAGGAACGCAAAGGAGATTCCATGCGCGTCAAGACAAAGGCGATCCTTGATTTCGCAGAAGACCATTGGACAAATAATAAGCCTCGTGTTCGATGGAATGGCCGTCAGATCCGCAACGCGTTCCATATTGCGACTGCTTTAGCAGAGAATGAAGCACAAGAGAAGGCGGACGAATTACTGCGCACAAAAAAGGCTGATAGTGATGACAAGACTGTTATCACACCTCTAGCCGTTCTCCGAGCTCAACATTTCGAGTTGGTTGAAGACACTTCATCCAAGTTCGACAACTATCTCCATGACGTCCTGGGCATGGATCATGGTGAGCGAGCAAAGCAGCGCTCGTTGCGGACAGACGGCTACCACGACCAATATGGCCCCGATGACACGATGGAAGTCGACCGGGGAAAGTCGACCGGGAGCGGCGGAGACGTAGGCGGGACAGAGACGATTCTGATTCAGGGGGCCTGTACAATAACAGACGTTCAGGGAAGAAGGATGGTTCTGGGATGCCGCAACAGTCCCCGTCACCTGAGAGACAAAGCTCGCGGAGGGAGCGACAGAGACACTACGATAATGATACGGATGACGACTGGAACAACGACAATGGCAGGTACGGTGATGACTCGGGGACGGACAGGAAGGCCAAAAGGGCTGAGCGGCGTCAGGATCCGCGAGATGATAAGGATAGCGATAGAAGGGGCGCCGAGGTTCCAAGCAGAAGAAGTCACAGGGGTAAATATGACAGAACCCGTCGTGCGAGGGACCGGGACGAGAGTGATTAAATAGTGTTGGCGAGGGAAGATATGTCAGGATGTTGCTTGGAGTTGCTGGGAAATTATGAGTTCACGCGGTCACGAAGATTCTCTCTTTAGTTCTAATGAAGTCACGAATCAACTGTCAAGTGTTATATTTGGTATACTAGTCCCGTGCACGTCGAGACCGCCCACTTTAATTCTAGCAGTATCTTACATCTAAAGGATTCTGAACTTCAAGCTATTGATGCACCATATCAAATGCAAGTAGGCTAATACCACCAAGTTTTGTTGATGCATGGGACGGGTGTCTGAAATATCAGGCAGTAGACAACCAGTATCTACCGCCTTTCTAGTAATTTAAAGAGCGTAGTTGACCAGAAGGCCCTGTCTTAACGAGTGACTGTGATCCGCAGGCCCCATCTCATCTATTTACTTCACTACCAGGGTGCTTGATATCTCCCCATCTCCCAAATGGTCTGCAACCTGTGCTCCCATCCCCCACCCAGTTCATCCCGCAGATAGGTCGGCTATTCCATCTGAAATAGTAGCTGTACCATCTAAGCGGCACTATCGAGAGCGTCCTGGATCTCTTGGATTTGGTCGGTGGTAAGATCCTGGAACAACATAGAGTCCGAACCCTGAGGGACCGGGTTACCGGTGTCATAGTTACCGGTGATAACGGTAGAGAGGCTCATACATGCAGGAGGCATTCCCTCCACCAGGACGTCTGTAGGAAAGGGTTGGGTTCTATTAGCGTCATCCTCTCGGAGCCAAACATGCATGTGTGTGGGAGATGGCCAGGTGAGCCGTATTCATAGCACGGCGGGTAGGGGATAATATGACTTACTACCAGAAGACGGTGCGGAGAAGGTCAGAGAAGAGTTGGTAAGCTGATCGTGGCAAAGCTGCCAGGCCAATTGGTTCTGTTCCTGGCGGGCCGCGACGAGCTTGTGTCCTTCCTCAGCACCAGCCGCCGCAGAGGCGCGCTGCGCAAGCTGCTGGCGGCGCATGACCCGGCTGTTATTGGAGCTGGAGACGGTGCCAGCAACAGTTGCGGCGGCACTAATGACCGAAGAGACGGCGCCAATACCCGCCGCGACCGCCTCAGGTATGGCTAGGAAGGGGGCGGGGCAGAACTGGACCATGGCCACGAAGGCAGTGGCAGAGATGACGGTGGTCTTGAGGGAAGGCATCTTGAGATAAACAATGCTGTGAGATGGGGTGATTGATTGGAGAGTGTGTCTGGTAGTGAAATAGGAAGTGTTTTTGTTGTATGTAATGAACTGTGAAGTGGATCAAGCGGTCAACGCTGATGTACTATTGTTATAATGAGAGGAAATAGGGAAAGACTAATTATGATGAACTCGAGGCTGGATGAAGAAGACTGTGAAGGACCCTTTCTTGGGATGGCTCGTTGCTTTATATCTGAAGTTGAGATCCTAGGAGAGTTAATATTCATTGCCTCCGAGCGATGACTTTACTTCGTCTAGAGAGAGCTAGGAAAGCCAAAGACCAGAGTAGGTCAATAATAGAACCAGATCCCTTCTTCGTCATACAGATGTGGTCACAGTGGCCTGTTTCGTCCCACATCCTCCCTGATGATGATGTTGTCGCGGTCCGGGCCATTGATTCCAAGAGACAGAGATGGTGTGGTGGTTTTACTTCGCCCAGAGCTACAAGGGGCCCCAGACGAGCATTTCGAGAATAGAAACCAACTCCTGCTGTCTTACTACGTGGGCATTGGGCGTGTTGTGTCTCTCACGTGTGCACATACATCCTCCCTGACAATGTCCTGGTCGGAGCCCAGGAGGCAGAGTGATCATGTGCCGAACCCGATCTGTAATGCTCACCACAGGATCGTGGTGTAGGGTTAAACTAGGAAACAGATTCCGGAGAAACCAAAGTAGAGGCCTGGCCCACAGTAATCCTTAAGAGTTACATGTGTTGCTTGGATGAGACCACTGCCTTGTGACCCTGATCTCAGTGGCGGCTTGTAGCTGATAACGGCAACAATTCATATGGAACATTCTGTTACGCCTTTTTTGGGCTTCGATCACAGGGAGGAATTCTCTTGGTCTTCGTGTTGACGCAGATTGCCACTGACCTGATGTCTCTACCATGAGCATGGAGGACTCGAGATACCACCATCTGTAGTTGATAGCCCAAGCACCTTACGCAAGGGCCCTCAGACGGCACGGCTAAGGCACGGCAGGGACGGCTAGGATATAACTGTCTAAAACAGCTAATATATATAACAGCTATTTCGGTTCCGAGCAGAGGCCTCGGGACCGTCTAATAAGCTCAAATAGCATATAAATAGTAGGGCAGAAGGGCTTAAGGCCTGGTGAAGGCTTCTCTTCTGTCTATCGCGATCAATTCACTCTTTTACCCAATCAAATCTGTTCCATTTTCACACCATCAGACCTGCTTGTACTTTCTACTCATTACTTCCTAGTGCCGCCTGCCTCCTGGAGGAACAAAGAGTGGACCAATTTCGTCCAGAATATCTACAAATCGGGAATTGTTCTCAGGCAGCTGGGTTGCATTATTGAGCAGTGACCCGGTCTCCATCATGGGTTCGCAAATGACAGGCTGAGACGTGAGTGCAATGGGCTGGCACCTGCATGAGAATATGCAAGCCACAGAGTTGTTGGTAGCATATTACGGCTCACGATGGATAGCCGGCCATCCAACCAAATATAGATCCAGTGGAATGTGGTGTGGGAAGCTAAAGTTCTTCTTGAGCCGCGTCTCGGCACCATCGTAAGATGGGGGGGGGGGAGCGGGGGCGGGACCCTTCGTCACTTTCCGGACAGGGTCTCAGTTTACAAGCTGGCAAAATAACCCAAACTAATTGCGTGGGATTTAGCATCAAAGGCTGACGGATTGTGTGTTATAAGCCGCAGGTTGGAAGCGGCGGGGGGTTCGGTTACTCGACCAAATGTAGACGTAAGATTCTTGCTATGCTATTCGTAGGTCTGATTGCGATGACCAGTCCTGCAAATAATCGAGCGATTGATGCCGAAACTGACTGTTGTCATGTCCCATTCAAAACTATGAGAGCAGAGAGCATAAGTACCACATACTTTATCCAATACACCTCTTGAAAACCTAGTACCAGCCACCCAAGATACGATACGTAGCCCCTGACAAAGCCAACAACTTCCCCCCTATCTACCAGAGTACGGTTTCCCGGATAGAGCGGAACATCGTCAACATCGTTATTGTCGCCCTTGGTCAGGAATTGTTGCCTTGTAGCCAGAGATCAGTCACATGTTACCTATTTACTCTCGGTAGCGTCTTCAAAGCCCATGGCGAAACTTACCTGCTACTACTATCTGAGAAGA
The DNA here is from genome assembly GCA_016508685.1 of Cytospora piceae. NCBI lineage: Eukaryota > Fungi > Ascomycota > Sordariomycetes > Diaporthales > Cytosporaceae > Cytospora > Cytospora piceae. The sequence goes on along the minus strand of JADMLE010000001.1, from coordinate 660,426 downwards.
CCTGAACTACCCGATGTACCATGGGCAGAGGGTTTCCCTCGAACCAGATAACGGGAATGTCCCCAACCCCTATCGTAGGTGTCCAGTTCCAGAGCAAAAGAATATCGCCGCGGTGGAAGGCAGGGGCCATAGATTCGGAGACAACGCAGACAATAGGGACGGGCGAGTTGGTCAGGACACAAAGACCCTTCCATGCCATGAAAGTGGCGCTCAACGGCGTGAGGATGCTCAGAAGGGCAGATGCAAGATTGATGAACCGCCTGCTGCGCATGCTTTTACCGGAATTCATGATACGACTTTCCCGAGCTGCTGTGTTGTTGGTATTGGAGCGGAGCGAGTGCATCTAATTACCCAGTCGTAGGTACAACTGATGCTTTCCGATGGGTGAGAAGTGATCAGAACCTTTGTAATCCACCCACTATGAGGATATTAGATGTCAGTGTTCCGAGAATCTTATGTGTGACTCAGTAAGCTCTCAGTAAGTTCTGGAGATAACATGACAGTGGGCATGAATTCAGTAATTAATACTTGCAAGTAGTACCTAAGCTTTCAAATGTGCAAAGGCTGTTGCTTGGCAAGACATCAATACGGGTCAACTTATGGCTGAGCTGACGTGCGTCTAGACGTGGGAGCTATGGGGTGACACCGCATGAGGCCATCCACACCCTCATTTAAAAGGAGAAACCTCGTCAGGACGCTGCAGTCAGCTCGGGGGCCGGGGCTGGGAGACAGAGGGGGGGTCTCGAATATTGATTCCGTATATGGGTATATTCAACACCAGGCAAAATAATAGTCACGCAGGTATACCGCATGTGCTGGATTTCGTTCACCTAATAAATGGCCAATGATCTCTACGTACTCACATGCAAGTATTACTCCATCGAATTGAATGCGCCTGGCTGTGAAATCATAGAGAAATAAACAATTCGAGCCGGGAGACAAGATTGTGCAAATCACATGTATTCATTTCTCCTTATAAAAACGCAACCCATTCTAATCGTTGTGAAATTGACTTCCAGTATATGTGATTCCGAGGACATCGTATTCCAAGGCTTATCCAAATATGTTACTGGTGCCAAACATGGCCCATCTCGGCCCGGCATAGCATCATCATTATGATCTCGGTATTTAAGTCAGCATATGTGTGCATGGAAGCAGCGGCATGAGTCCCTAACCACGGAGGGGAAGGGCCTACTCACCATGCTCAGATCCGTCTCGGGGGCGATCCTGGCCTTCCACACGCTTCTGTCACGGTCCTTCGGAAGAGGAAACTGGTCATTGTCCTCAATCTTGTAGATGACGGCAACGGTAGCGTCGCCAACCTGAATGTAAGCAGTCGTGGCCGCGTGGTCCCTCTGCCGCATGGCAATCGTGACATCCTCTCCGGCGCGGGTGCGCACCGTCGCGTTGACGGCCGAGTGATGAGTGGTGGCCTGGGCGCTGTGGACGATGGAGCAGAGCTTCTCCTTGTTTTTGTTGTGGCCCGAGCCGCTGCCGCTCTCGACGACCCATGGGTTCTTCAGGCTGATGGACTCGTGGCGGAAATCGAAGAGGTGCACCGCCTGGGCGGCGGTGCTGTCGAAGACCTTGCGGCGCCAGCTCCAGGACGTACCGAACGCGGTGCCCTCGACGTGGAAAAGCTTCTTCTCCTTCTCACCGATGGCTGTGGCCTTCTTCATACCGCCGTCGTGGCAGTAGAGCGTCATGGTCGTCTCATGCTGCCCCGTCTGGTAACCATCGAGCATGACGACGGGCGGCTTCGCGCTTTGCAAGGGGTAGTTCCAGTCGTCCATGATGGCGGTTGACAATATCTTTGGAATGGGATGGATGGATGGAGTGCGTTCTCCAAGGTTGGGGACGAATTTCAAACTGGATCTGACAGTTGAGGTTGAAGTTCAAGTTCATATGCCATGCGATGTGAGCTGGTGTGGGCATTCCTCCGCACCGCCTCCGTCTCCAACACTTATACACAGTTCACAGCCCCCACCGATCACCCAACCACCACTGCATTCACGTGGATGCTTTGTAGCCTTCCAAGATGAAACCTAGAAGATGCCCCCTGCAAGCACCCGTGCAGCCAATATATCGGTCGACCCCAAATGTGCGAACCCTCCTGTCATGTCAGCTTACTTGTATCAGTTTTGAAGCCGGGTAGTGTCAGGGACTGGCCCATGGTGCCCCCCTGGGTAGGATTTTGGCCAGGAACAAAACAGTACATGGATCTGCTTGCTGGTTGATCAACAGGCCGGCTGGCTGGGGAGCGAGGCAACTTTCATACTTCTCAAGGTATTGCTATTTAGAAATATAACAGGACAACGTTGATGAAGACACGAATATTTATAGATTATTATCTCACTAGGATATTTAAATAATCACCTACGGGACTGTCAGTAGCTATACCTTTCGACCTTTCGGTCTCATTATCAGATGCAAACAGCACACCATGACGGACCTCGACATCCTCGTTCCCAGTGTTACTCCGATAAAATACATGTTGTTGGCGATTCTCATTTTTCACTTTTCATTCCACAGCTCAAACAATACTACACGTCTTCTTCTCTTACCGCTCTTTCTCTACTTCACAGTGCTCTCCTTTATCACATCTGACAGGTTCTTCATTCCCAGCCTGACTAGCTTATGGGCACAGTCAGTCGCACTGAACATAGTGCACATCATTTCATTACTTTTCATCGAGAAACACCCAGCGCCACGGCTCAGCAGTCGCCAGTCACTCCTACAACCCTCCACACTCCTTACAACCTGGCGCTTCTGGAGCAATCCGCAACTGCTACCCAAAGCTCGCACAAGAGCAGTTCCTCTTCCAGACCAGGTCTTACCGGCCCCGGAGCTCAAGAGCGTTTTTGTCCTGCTTCGCCTTGCTAAGCTGTTGCTATACTACCACCTACACACGCACGCCCTCCCCGCCCTCTTCTCAGAAACCATCCTGGAAATATTCCCCATGGACGTATCAGAGACCGCACTATTGTCCCGTCTCGGGCGTGTCTCAGCTCGTGAGGCCGTCGTGCGTTCGTACGTTGCTCTGTCCTGGATATGGGAAAGCATAGTCTTCCTGGACGGAGCCAACGCCCTCCTGAGCCTGCTCGGCGTCCTCTCTGGCCTGGACTCGCCGGCTGACTGGCCTTCGATGTTCGGTGGGGTCGACGAGATTCGCGGTCTCCGTACCTTCTGGGCGAGGTTTTGGCACCGGCTGGCCTCGCGGCCTAATAAGAGTTGTGGACGTATGGTAGCGTCTGGGGTGGCGTCACTATTTTTTCGAGCAGGAGAAACACGACTCAGGTGGGTAACTCTCCCTCGGATGCAGAGGGTGATAGTCGCGTTTGTGGTCTTCCTCATCTCCGGCCTCTCACATGCGGCTGTAAGCTGGCGGCTCGGTATGCGGGATTGGCTTGATGTCCAGTGGTTCTTGCTCAACTTTGTGGCGTGCCTTGTCGAGACATGTGTCCTCTCGGCAGTGCGACATCTTGCGGGAAGGATTGGTATTGTGAAACAACTGGAAGCAGTGGAGAGGAGTTGGCTCGGGAGAGTTATCGGCTATCTCTGGGTATTTGGCTTCTTTTTCTGGAGTGTGCCGCTGTGGAGGTTTCCAAGGATGCATCGCATAATAAAGGCCCCCAAGACCTGGAAGTCGGCATAGTTAAGACGAAAACATATGGGAATAAAGTGCCTTGTTAGGCGTAGAGTCTGATTATGCGTTATAATACGTGATCTCAGATTGGATGCTTGGTATGTAAGGTTTCGGAGCAATAGCTCAGTCAACTATAAGCCCCTTGGATCTCTTATAGTAATCACAGAGAATTCGAGGCCCTGGTTTGATAATTAGATATAAAAAACAAGTATGATTGCAATATTCGTATCACTTAACTTGCTGAATGTCAGCTCAGAGTCACAACTTTGAGGGCAGAGAGATACTAAGAGATACGGACGTCAGTCCATTACCGGATTGCTGTCCGTGAAGACACCGCGCTGCCGGGAAAACGCGAGGATCGGTATGCTGGAGGTATGCGGACGTTCCTACTGGGACACCGGCTGGGATCACCCACTGCTTGAACTGGGCGTGTTGTCTTACATTAACTGTTAATGTAAATTTGGCAGGGCCTCTGACCTTACGATTTGGTACTGTGTAACACTACTTAGTACATGTATTACCACTCCTTTTGGGCTGACCCGAACTGATAGCAAAAATTCCCGATTTGGTCAATTCCGTAAAGGAACTCGGACCGATCGATGTTTTGGGAGGGTAGTACAACCTTGGAACATTGGACCAGAGAATAGAGCCATACCCATACGGCACCTGGGAAGAAGCCCTTTTAGTGCCTAGGTGTTTGGTGCATAGTTTGGTTGCCTTGACACCACACTCAAACCTTTCACAGCTTCCGTTGAGAGTTGCTTCGATTGTAGAAAATCATTGCATTATTTGCAAGTACTCTAGGAATAGAGAACAGCCCCATATTCTGGGATCTACTGTATCTCGTCCTTGGAAAGGAGCTCACGCTACTTTGGCATCGTGAGCAAAATGGCACCTTTGGAAGATATCCCCCTCGTCTCGTCGCTCTCACCAGCCTTTTAACATCTGATACTCCTCGTTATTAAGTTGGTAAGTTATTATGCTTATGTCCCTAGGTATCTTCACAAATGGGTCGCATCTTCTCAGGAGTAACACGCTTCTATCAAGATGTATCAAATCTTTGCATGGATTTACAACGTCTATTTCCACCAGCTATCGCACGTCCCGGGCCCCAAACTGTGGGCTATGTCGCGCATTCCACAGGAACTTTCCATGGTTCGCGGCTGGCTACATAAAGACATCCGTGCTCTTCACGAGAAATACGGCGACGTTGTTCGCTTGGCTCCAAAAGCCCTCTCGTTCATCTCGCCCGAGGCTTGGACGGACGTCATGGTGCGCAAGCCGGGACAGAAGGTGCCTCATCGGGACATGCTGCGCTTCACGGACAGCCTGAAGGTCAACGGCGCGTCTGAGTTGATGACGGCTGACGACGCGGTGCACTCGAGGCACAGACGGATGCTGGCGCATGCGTTCAGCGAGAAGGCCCTGAACAAGGACTACCAGCCCACGATACAAGGGCTCTTCACCCTCCTCATACGTCAGCTGCGGGCGCGGATCCAGGTTGAGAAAGTCAGGGGGAAGGTGGACCTCGCCAACTGGCTGAACCTGACGACGCTCGACGTGCTTGGAGACCTCGCGTTCGGGGAGACATTCGGCTGTCTCGGGACGGGCGACTACATCGCCTGGCTCCGCATCATCTTCGAGTCTGTCTGGGCCGTGACCATCCTCGGGAGCATCCGCCAGTTCCCCTGGCTCGACTGGGTTCTGAAGAAGTTTGTCGACGGCACCATTATGCGCGTCACGCGAGCACCACAGGCTCACCATCGAGGAGGTCTCCCGCCGGCTTGCCAAGGACACGGAGCGTGGGGATTTCTTGGGGCAGATCATCAAGCACGAGGGCTCCGAGAAAGAGATGAGCCGCGATGAGATGATGTCCAATGCGAACATGCTGATTGCCACGGGCTCTGAGACTACGGCTGCGGGCACGACGGCCTGAATATATCAGCTCCTGAAGTACCCGGGTGTTTATCGCAAGGTGGTTGAGGATGTCAGGGGCATATTCGAAAAAGAGTCGGATATCACCTTCGAATCCGTTGAGAAACTTGAATACCTCAATGCCTGCATCAACGAGGGTCTGCGTCTATATTCACCCATCCCAATTTCGAACCCAAGGATTGATGCTCCCGAAGGCACTTTGGTTCTCGGAATCCCGTGCAAGGACGATGTGAGTTTCCGTTAACCTTCCACATAATACGGGAACGGAGCATACTAATAGAGTGCGATGCAGATCTCTTTGGGCCTCCATCACTGGTTTGTTTGCCATTGCTCTCTTGACTTCACTAACCCGGAGGTCTTTGACCCGTCCCGTTGGCTCGGTAACCCAATTTACGAGACCGATCGACGCGGTTCGCGCCACCCGTTTGGCATAGGGAGCCGCGTCTGTATTGGCAAACAGTAACTGTCTCACTATCAGATAATATCTCGCATCGTGTAGTAATATGTTCGAACGCAACATACCTTGCCAAATGTAGTCTTGCCCTTGACCAAGTCCGCACCATGATTAGCCGTCTCCTGTTTGATTTTGACCTCGAGCTGTACCTTGGAAGCGACAATTGGACTGACCAGCGTGCATTCTGGACATGGGAACGCCTTCCTATGTGGGTGCAACTGAAGTAGAGGATAGGTTTGTAAGCGAGACTGCAATGTGCAATTCATTGGGTATGGTTTGGAAACAGTCGACAGGGGGCCCTTTACTCGAGTGTCGTCACGCCATAGGTGCTTGCGCCATGCTGGCTCAAGCTTCTCGAGGGGCATATGGTATAAGCAGTGGACCAAAACCTATTATACTTCAAGTCATTACCTTTGGTCAACTGTCTCGTGCACGTGGATCTCGTCATCCGTCTACTTGTGTATGTGAAATGCTGTACATCTGCCCAGATTCGGAGCTAGAGCGGCGAACCAGACCCGAGGCAACATATAACTTTGGACGAGGCATGGGATTTTCCTCTGCTACGGATAGTTCTCAAGTAGCTCGTGAGTCGCAGTTGTGATTCCTCTCGGTGTTATTACTGTTATAGAAGATGTATCCAGCTGTGCTAACCTGGGGCATTCTTGTGTCCTCATCCACCCTCCCTCCCTAGACCCCCGACGCCCCTGGTTCTGGGGAAGCTTGCGGCCATAGTGGTAGGCTTCATCGGGCTCTCTCCTCCTTTTTCCGCTCGATATCGCACTAGCCAGTAGCACCTGGGTAGTTGCATTTGGTGTACTCTGGTCGGCCAGTCTCCGAGGCTGCTTTATAGTTGAACTGGCTGCGGAACTCCCACGTGGTGTTGGCAGAGCAGTCGAGGTGGGTGTAGTTGATGACACTGCCTCTTGGTAGAAAAGTTTGGGACTTCCGCAGATGTCAGTGTCGATTGCTCCTTCGCTCTATACTCGACCCCAAGTTTTCAAGGGTCTTCTTGTTCCTGGTCGCTCTCGCTGTCGGTAGTTGAATACGAGCCACTGGTTTGCCCATTTTGGGCATCAGCAACGGCGCCCTTCTCGAGTAGCATCTGGACTATCTTCTCGTAACCTCCTTTTGACGCAGCATAGAGAGCAGTCTGATTTTGGTTATCTCTAACGTTAACGTCGGCGCCCTTCTCGAGTAGCATCTGGACTATTTTCTCGTAACCTTCTCTTGACGCAGCATAGAGGGTAGTGTGAATATATCCCTCCCTATAGTTAACTTCGGCACCCTTTTCGAGTAGCATCTGAACTACTTTGTCGTAACCTCTTCCTAACGCTTTATAAACGGGAGTCTGATTATGGTTATCCCTAATATTAATATCGGTGCCGTTTTTGAGTAGTATCTGAACTACTTCTTCGTAACCTCTTCCTGAGGCTTTATAGAGGGCAGTCTGATTTTGATCATCTCTAGCATTAACGTCGGCGTCCTTCTCGAGTAGTATTTGGACTATTTCCTTATAACCTCCTTCTGACCCAGCATGGAGGGCAGTCTGATCCCACTCGATACCCCTAGCGTTAACGTCGGCGCCGTTATCGAGCAGAATCCGAGCTATATATGGTAGTCCTACAACCGAAACATAGTATAAGGCTGCTGGTAGTGGTATGCATCTGTGTCTGGGATTGTAAAGCTTTATACAATTCCAATAGGCCCATTCGCACGAAAAGAACTTTGTTGCAAGCGTGCGGACTGTTTCACTACGTGTCTCGGCTACTGCAGCGTGGCTCATCCAGTATTCCGCTGAATACCTCGCTAAGAAGAAGTGCTCCGTGATTTTTCTAGTTGTTAAGCTGAGGTCCGGTTGTAGCAAGTATGTCAAGCATACTTCCGCGATAGACGTTCGGGCAGCGACCGGTTCGAGGTATGTGGCGATATTCTCCTCCAGCCGGTTTGAGATCAGGTATTGTTTTACTGAGAAGTGTGCGAGCTGTATGCTCTCTTGGGCATTACCCCTCATGACAATAACCACTAAGCTGGAGCAACATTTTGGGATCTCCCTTGGGTTTGGCATTCGATTCTCTGTGTCGAACAGTCCATTTTCGGTGTCGACGGCAATAGCATCAACAACTTCGTTGATGCTTAGGGGCCGTTCGGAGAACAGCAAGAATTGCAAGACCCGTTTGGTATATTTCTCGTATGTGTCGGGGATCTTTGTCAGAATCCGTGCATATGTCTCGTCCAACGTCTTTGGCAGTGATGCGAGCACTCGCTTCACAGCCGGACGATCAAAACAATCTTCTAGGTCATTTAATTGGCACGTAACCCAGCGGAACCTATTCATATTAGAGCCGTATAAAAACTATCGAAGAGAAGTATCGGAAGAACTTACATCCCATTGGCCTTCTTTATCAAAGTATCTTCGATCTCCCTTTGTACAGTCCGATTTGATTCCCACTTTCTCAATCCCGGACTTTCTCTAACTCTTGCCCGAACATATGCGCATATGTCTTGCTCTATAAGGTCTCCCTGAATAAGGATCCTGTCTTGTTTTCGAGACACTTCTTCGATGGCGAATCGGATATCTTGTTCCGGACGGCTCGTAGCAAGTAGATGAATATTCGTCTGAGATCTTCGAACATCCTCTACCCATTTGAGTAGTCGTTGTTGTTCATACTTTGCTCGACATTCATCGAGCGCATCGAGGACGATCCAGACTGCACCAGCTTTCTCGGCCATGTTGAGGAATGCTTCACGCAGCGATTCGAGACTTGGCTGCAGGTTTCCATCTCTGCAGTCCTTCGTGTAAAGGGAGTTGAGGCGTTTTCGGGCTGATTCGCTCTTGAAGTATAGCTGAATCATAAGCGAGCGGACTGCGTTCTCGAACGACTGTTTCGTCACTTGACTGAAGTCGAAGTAGAAGTATAAGAGCGTTTGAGAGCATGTTTTGCTGTTCTTCTGATCCTCTACGACAGTGGCACTGAGTATGGCTTTGCCGCATCCAGGATTACCATAGAGCCATAGGAAGGAACTTGACTCAGTTTTCCAGGCCGTATATTCCTCACTCTTCAGGAGCCACTGCCCTGAGCCTTGGTGCCGTTGCTCCAGTGCTTTGTTGAAGTTTGCTGACGGATTGGGTGGCGAAAGCCAATTTTCAAGCTTCACGAGGTAGTTGTGTGCTTTGAGACTTTCAACTCCAGTATTGGTCTCATCGGCCAACAAGTAAACACCCGTCAATGCTTCACTGACTACTTAACTATCAATATATGTTTCTAAGACAACTCCACCCATGATTTGGAATCACACTGACCGTCATTGATAGCCTCTACAACTTTCCTCTCAGCCTCTACCTTGTTTGGTGCAATGCGGTAGAGAAGATCCTTTGCATATGCCGCGGCTGCCATCGCCGCATATCCTTGCCACTCCTTGTTCTTGTGTGTATCCGAGTAATCGCAAATTCCACGAATAACGACACACGGGAAGTGGTTCATTAACCCTGCCGCTTCCATTTCGAAGCACAGGATGTCCTTCTCACTCGACAGTCGATCTCGGACCAAAGCGTCTTTCATCAACGTGTTAGCTGAAGCGATTAGGCCATAATGGACTGTTGGATTATCATCGCCTTCGGTCCGTGGTCGTCGACGAACCAGATTTGATGGGTTGACACTAGTAGAGTTCACACAGCATGCTTCATCACTATGGATGATCTCGGCTCGATACAGCTTGTCCGTACTTGTGTCTGGTCGACTGTACTTCCTCTGTAGTCTTCGCTTCTTCTGGAGTGTGTTCTGGATAACCTCTTCGAGCTGGTGACCTTCTAACTCGTACTTGGCCCTTAGTCCGCTGACCGCAGTACGCAGGACAGTCGGTGGCTGGTCCAGAAAACCGGTACTTTGAAAGCTCTGCTTCTGAATGGATTTACCAAAGTCATATTGGAGCACACCACCCTTTCCATCCCGAGGAGCGCTGACTACAATATCGCCGAGGCGGATATCGTGCCTTGGACTTGGTGCACCACCACCGGTGCCTACCATCAGACCAATCCTGATGTTGGGAAAGGTGTGCAGCATGTCTCTTGCGACGCCGGCAGCAGACGACGTCCCGTATTCACCATCTGGTAATGCGGCGATGGCGATGTTGTGTTTCCCAATGCTCCCCAGGGCGTAGTCGTTATTGTCATTCTGGGATACATGTTCGGGTGGTTCATGTGTTTGATCGAGAAGCGCTTGCGCTGCGACATATTCGGTGCTAATAGCGCAAATCCAACCGATTGTATATATACTCGGATCAGACATGTTGTTGAGAGCTCTGGGTGGGGTATATATTAATTTTGTTATGATCAATAGGATGGAACAACAAATATGAAGGTTGTGATATGCTGGATAACTTGGGAGGAGTATGGACACAAGACAATACGAATAGGAATATAAGAAAAGCACAGATCTAATGAACAATGACAAAGGGGGGTTGGGCAGCGACTCATCCTAGGCAGAGTTTCTCGATATCAGGCTTCTTCCCGGTGGCTGCATTTGTGCATTTTGCTGCTGCAATACAGTCCTTTATGGTCAGTCAATGATGGCTCAGCTTATGTAGTAATTAGTGCTTAGGTGCCTGTGGCGGAGTATTGGAACCGTGTGCTGTGGCTTTCTTCGTCCATGTATGCCAATGTATATTCGACATGGAAGGCACCGAGATATACAAGAGATGAAACAAAAACTCCTTAGCCTTTTCCTGGGCCATTGTGTAGAGTTAGAGTACAGTACATGTATATACTTAAGTAGGCGGCTTGATATACACATGTAAGTGTACAGGTAGAAATGCGTCAGCTGCAGGCATATTCGCTGAGAGACTTGCCGCATCTCTCCTTCGATTGGATCATGTTGCAGACGCCACACATCGGTCTGCAAGTCTGACCACCCTACTATTAAAATTAGACCCGCTATCACTGTAGAAGACCTGGCATTGTGGTGGTTGGACGGGGCGCGCACAGCCCGCTGGATACTACTTAAGCACATATATGTCTACCTAGGTATGTACATATGTCTACAGGTTTATACGAGATATCTTGGTGTGCTTCCAAGTTCGTTTACTACATGAGAGGATCACGGTGCACCAGGTCTGAATACCTACTATCTAGGTAGTCCTAGCTAGGATTACTACTAATCCACGTCTTCCAGCCCCTTTGCCTGTCAAGGCTGGGACCTTTCCTTTCCTGACACTATGACCAAAGAGGGTTGTCGAGAATGCCCCAATATATCAGTGCTACAGTGGATGAAAGGCAAGTCCCGCTGCCCGCCACAGACAGCTGACGTTACTAAATTTGTCTGCAGGGCATGGCAGCTGGCAACGACAGCCAGCCTACCTCGAGGACTTCCACGCCGGCAACTCGAGTGCCCAGCACCGGTCGATCTCCGCAGAGCCGCAAATATATATCATGTCTGCCAGACCTTTCAAATGGTGAAGCCCAATGCTGACGTGTCAAAGCCTCACGAGTGCCAACAAAGTCCGGACGTGCCCGCCGTGCCGAGGCTCCTTCACTAAAATCTTATGCATGCCCAAGGTATGGTGGTCAGATCATTGTAAGAGATCAAACGGGTTCTTCGGCTGCGAGACAACGGGTGGTACGGATACTGCCACAGGATTCAGTGCGTAGCAACCACCGAGAGTAGAGTATACTGCTATGTAGTGCTGACAGAATTGATCATAGACACATGGGCATACTTCGAAGTGAAGCAACTTGACACTTCCCTGCATTATCGGTGGTACAAGATCAATGTATTCACACGATTGATTCCTTCCACACAGAGAACGGTTATCCTGTTCTTCGACGCTCTATCGCCAATTCTGGAGCGCATACCAGCTGGGGATTTTCTGAACCCAGATCCAACAGGCGTCAGCGATCCGTTCTGGGTCTACACTGGACTGGCAGCCGAGATCGCGCGCCTCCAAGACTCCGCTGTCTGGGCAATACGCAACCATATCAAGGCGATAGAGACGGAGAGGCAACCGTGAAAGCCGCGGCCGGACTACAGACTCCTTCACGGTATTTCCAGGCACGGTATCCATGTGTCCGAGACGCTCGACGTTGCGACACAGACCATGAAAGACATTATGCTCGAGCATGATTACTTCATAACGAATGAGTCGGTCGCCGACATGGGCATCTCACGCAATATCCACCGCAAACTGCTCTTCTTCGGGAATATGATAGATAACTTGCGGCATCGGTCGGCATCAAACGAGAAGCGGCTCCTCAACGAGGTCCAGCTCGCCTTCAACATCGTCGCTCAATACGACGCCGGCACAGCCGTGGAGATCGGGCGCGCTGCCCGGTCAGACAATACTGCTATGAAGACGATCTCTTTCGTTACCCTGGTGTTTCTGCCTCCGACGTTTATCTCTACCATCTTCAGCATGTGCTTTTTTGACTACAGTGCTGATTCTGGATGGACTGTATCCAGTAAGTTCTGGGTCTACTGGGCATTTGCAGTGCCAATCACCATCGTCTCGTTTCTGGTGTGGAATTACTGGCACAAGGTGTTTCCGTTGGCTGAGGCAAAACGGCCGCAGAATGCTATAGATTCGCAAGACAAGCTTTTAGATATAGTGTCAAACTGTATGGGACAATTGGTGAATGAGTGTGAAGCAATAGTAGAAGGGAAACATTCATAAGGGTCTCAGCCCTTCTGCCTACTAATTTTATACTATGATTGCTCGCCTAGCTATCAGCTACTCTGGTTATTTAGGGTAAGCCAGTGCCTCGTTATATATTCTATATATATGCTACATAATTTACTTATATATGTAGTAATATAGCCTATACTACCCAGCTGCCGCTGCAGCCGGGTCCTATTATATATAGCTAGGATTAGTTATATGTATTTATATATAATAGGAGTATAATCAGGTCCTTTCAGTGTTAATTTAATCAGGTTCGGAATAAGTAGAATCCGGTATACCGAGGTATATAAAGTTACCATTGTTGTGTACTTCCGCCAACAGGTGACGCTAATTCCGGGTGGCACAACAGCATTACAGTAAGATGTCACACTTTCTGGTCTCCTCCTCATACTCGTTATCTATTCCTCACGGCAGAAGCGGTGGCATTTCCCGCGCCAGAATTACACCTGCCTTTCCAAAATGGCGCCAGACCAAGTTCAACATGCTCATGCCGAGCTCATCGACGCTCTCACCGAGTTCTACACCCTCCCAGACACACTCGGCGCCCTCCCACCCACTAATTCCGATTCCGATTCTGATTCCGCAGCGCCCATCGTCAACGTCTTCCTGCCGCCTCACCCAGCGGGCTCAATCAACGCCGAAGCTGCGGCGGCGGCGGGGTTCGCGCCCGAAGCTGTGTCTCTGATGCCAGCGCTCCCGTTCCTCGCCGGCGACCACGCGTACAACCACGGGTCGGGCTGCGAACTGTTGCCAAGGGCCTATGCCTTGTCATATCTAGGTGGGGATCAGGACGAGGGCGACTTTGAGTGGCGACGCGAAATGCTGAGCGACGTCTACGGGGTCGAATGGATATATGATGTGGGAACTGGTGAGTTTGGCCTGCAGACCGGGAGAGGGAACTCTCATCCTCTTTTACTCTAAAGACTAACGAGTCATCATTAAGGATCCCTCACACCTTGGAAGCCCTTCGACGATGGTCTATCCGACAAAAATGACTATTCCCATGTCGCAGCCCTCCCACCGCGCCAAGTCATCGGCCCACTCATCGACCTCTACCGCCGGCTCGACTACCTCGCCACTCCCTCTGGCGAGGTCGACTTCTCCTCCCCGCTCTTTGGTGACGCACCCCTGGATCCCGTGACTGGCGAGGCGCAGCCGCCCAAGGACTGGGGCCCTGCCGACGCCACCAAGTGGCGCGCCCAGTACGCTGTGTGGCGGGCCACGCGTGGCATCAAGGACCTGTATCTTGAGTGCGGATGGGACGTGGAAGGGCGAGAGCAGCATGGCTTTCGGAGGGACGAGTTCCTGCGCAAAAGGGCAGAGTATTGGGCCGAGGTGGTGGAGCCCCTGGTCCAGGCTGAGGCTGAGCTGTGACTTGAGTTGTTTCCTCTTCGGTGAAGAACATGCATGGTTCTCTTTACATTAATTATGCCCACGACTACTATTGGCTCCCTGCTGGGTAAACTAGTTACAGTCTTGCAAACAGGACGTACCTCAAGCAGGAACCATCTCCTTGTCTGTGTCCATGTGTGGTGGGATCTGGCCATGTAGACGGCGACGGTTCTTCCTACTACTTCCATTCCTACCACCACTCTCGGTCTCCACACGCAGGGAACCAGTTCCCGTGCTCGTTTTCTGGGTGCCCGCGTAGGCCACCAGTGTCGGACGCATAGCCTCCAGACCCGTCGTCGACGCTCCAACAGGTGTCGCCGTCGCTATCGCTGTCGCCGGCATTTCCAGATCGGTTGCCGAACCTATCACGGCCGCCGTCTCGGTCGCCATGGACGCTTCAGCCTGTATCTGGCGCAGCTCTTCAAGCTCCTCCCAGCAGTCCGGCGTCCTGCAGCGCATATACCCCAGCTCCTGTATCTCTTCATCTGTCGCCAGCCGCGTGCTGTTGCCGTCGTCGGCCGTCACCCTCAGGCCGTCGCCCTCGTCGTCCTCGCCGAAGTCAAAAACAACCATGGGGTCTTCCTGTCCTTCCCTGCTGCGCCTGTATTTTGGCTGCGACTTCCCGATCGCCAGGGAGCCCGGGTCCAGGTTGTAGGCGTTCACCAGCGTACTGCTATACCACGGATCGTCGGTCTGCAGGGCATACCCTACGTCCTTGGTGAGCACCGAGGGCCTGCAAACGTTGGCGCCCAGGCCGTCGGGGTCGCCCGACGGCGGGTTCACGTTCTCCCACGTGTAGCTCAGGACGCTGAGCGTGATGATGGTGCTCGTGTAGCTCGTCATGAGGTAGTAGTCGCCCATGTCGGTGATGGGCCCGCCCTCCTTGGCTACCTTCTTCTCGGGCGGGAACTTGCAGATCCCCTGCCACCCGCTCCCTGCCGTCGTTGGGGACCCCGCCGTTCTGGTCGCCGGGCAGGAAGCGGATCCAGCCGTCAGCTCGGCCCTGTTGGAAGTGCGCTGGCGGCCACTCGTCGCGCTGGCAGTTCGGCGACTTTCGCTTACCATTGGGGTTGACGTACGACTTGGCGATGAATTGGTTCCAGCGCTTGTAGCTCTTGTGCCCATCTTTCCACGACTTGGTCAGTGGGCGGAGCCCGTTGCTTTTGTCTTGGTTGGAACAGGTCGCTCGGCTATATGTGCTTCTCTGGGCGACCGAGCTGTAGTGGTAGCACGCTTGCGGGTACTTGTTACCATCGCATGTGCGTGTCACGACAGGGTATGTCGTTTTCGTCGTCGCCTTGTATTCAGTACTGGTCGGCTTCGACTTCTTTGTCGACGAAGATGGCTTCATCGAGGTTGCGTCGAAGTAGTAGTAAGAGGTTCCTGAATCCCAGAACCTGATCTGGGTCGCGGGTATGTCGAGGGCGATGTCGCCTATGGGGATGTCGCCAAGGCAGCCGCCGCCCGACGAGAATCCGCGCTTCTGCTTCTGCCCCTGCCTCCTCTCGATCTTGCGGGCCTGGATCTTGCGATGCTGGCGGACCTGGAGTGCCGTCCCGTCGCTTTCCGAGTCGTCATAATCAAAGTCGGCGGTTCCCGAATCGTCTTCGCGGAGTAACAGGCCACCCGAGAGGAGCTGGCCGGCTGCGTTGGTGTTGCAGGTGCTGGAGGTGTAGAGTGCCCACATATCATAGACGCATAGGGGCGCGTACTTGCCCGACTTGCACCCCGACTTTTGGCCCGTGATGTGCGAGTTCTTGGTCAGTTTAAGCCAGTTATCTGGACACTTACTATTGCAGGCCTTGGCGGCCAAGCCGGGCCCCCACTGGACACTCTCGAATAAGACGTTGTTAGCGGCGCAGAGGGCGCGCTGGAAGCCTTTAACGCCGCCGCCGTGGCACCACTCGCCCGTGTTGTACTGCAGGTCGGCGTCGAAGACCTTGCCGTGGCCCCAGGCGATGGCTCGGAAGCCCTGAGGACACGGCGAGGTCGTGTCCTTGGGCAGGCAGACAGCCCAGAACAAACCGAGGGACATACTGTTGGACCGGGACACGGCCGTCAGCCGCTCGATCGACGTGCCGGTCGTCTTATCGCCGGAGAGGGCGAGGTTGCCGATCGAGCTGTCGCTGCTGGTGCTGTCGAGGTCGAGGGCCCAGACCATGGTCCCGGTCAGGCATAGCCTGTTGGCGTAGTCCATCTTCGTGGCGAACGTGTCCTGATCGTCGTACGATACCCACTGGTCGCTGTCCCAGACGATGTACTTGACGGCGGCGTCTCGGTCCAGAATTGGCGTTAGGTCGTTCGCGGAGATGATACTCTGGATCTCGGCGTCCGACAGGATGCCCGACGTGGCCGTGTATTCACCCGGGTTGGCACCACTGGCAAAAGGACAGCCAGGCTTCGTGCAAGACGAGTCTTTCAGCGTAAAGGACCGGCCGTAGAAACCGAGGCCGAGGACGACTTTGTTGGAGTCGATGCCGTTCCGCCAGAGCAGATCGAGAGCCTCGTCGATCTCGGTCAGGTTTGTGTGTGCCTGTACGACAGCTTGGGTATAGGGGTTGTTTCCGTCCCATGTGCCGTGGATGTCGTAAGCTGGAGAGGAGAGTCAGAGGATACTAGTGAGTTGAATATTTCCCCATGAATATGAATTAGGACGGCCTTGTTCTGACTTACTCATAATGTTGAACCAGTCTAGGTAATGCTCCATTTTGACAATATCAAAGTTCTGCATGTACCAATACGAAGATGGCAATGTGGCAGTGATGCCGTACGACGTGCCCAAGGCGGCGCGAAGTTCCTTGAGGAAGGTAACATAGTTGGCAAAGTCGGCCGCGTTGCCGTTCCTATCCGACGTGACGGGATACTCCCAGTCAATGTCGACGCTGTCAAAGGCGTACGTCTTCATGAACCGCAGGAGCGAATTGATGAAGGCGGCTCTGTTGGCCGAGGTCGAAGTCATGGACGAGAAAATGGCACCGCCGGCGTCCCAGCCGCCTACCGAGATGACGGCGCCTACCTGTCTGCCGTGCAGGTGGTTAACCTTTTTACCTACAAGTACAACATGAGCTGCCTCGCCGACTCGTCGGGCGCCTTCTATCTCGTGGTCGAGGAGTCGTGGGACTTAGCAGCCCTGAACAACAGCGGCGAGGCCACCTGGCCCACGTTCACCAACAAGACGTATGCCAACTTCGACGATGACCCAGACAACGGCACGCCGACAGAGGACATCGACGGCAAGCTGGTGGACAACTCGGACCCTTCGCCCTCCTTCTCCGACTACGGTCTCAACCTGTCGGTGATGCTGGGGCAGGATTACTACCAGAACGGGATATCCATGGACTACGAAGGCCACGGGTGGCCTAGCGCTCTCGAGTACGACGAGTACCCGCTCGAGATCCAGTGCTCTGAGTGCTTTTTGGCACAGTACAAACTGGGCATCGAGTCGCAGTGGGGCGAGGTCTACGACGAGGTGAGCGACCAAGTCTGGGAAAACGTAAGGCAGAACTGCCAGGTCGAGTGGCAGCTTGCCCCGGCCAACAACCTCAGCACGTGGTCTTGGCAGTCCCACGGCGTGGGCGCAGTCGTCTGGTCATACAACACGACCTGCGGCCAGACCATCACGTACGCGGGGTCCGCCGGCTCCAACTACACGACGGCCAACGACCTGGCGCTCGAGAACAGCGTGGCCACCGCCGCGCTCATGGCACTCAACGACCAGATCTCATGGAACAGCGTCCCGGCCGGCAGCTACTGCGCGCCCTCGTCGTGCCAGGTGGCCGTCGTCAACGAGACCACCTCGGCGACCAACTACGTCGCCCTGCACGGCAACGTGACGGCGACGCAGTTCTGGCAGTGGAACAACTACATGGAGCCCAAGAACCTGATCGAGGGCGAGGTCGTCTGCGTCGGCCCGCCGGGGGGCGCCTACACGCCCGTCTCCGCCACGCAGGCCTACACGACCGTCTACACGGCCACGGCCACGCCCGCCGAGCCGACGCCCTCGAGAACGGTCCCCAACTGCGGCCTGTACTACGGCGTCGTCGCGGGCGACTCCTGCAGTAACGTGACACTCCACTTCTCCATCACGCTGGACCAGTTCTACGCCATGAACCCGTCCCTGTTTGCAAACTGCTCCAACCTGCTCACCGGCCTCGACGCAGACGGTGGCCGGGACGACGTCGACATGCTACGAATGGATAGTCTTCCAGTCGGGAGACTCGTGCGACAAGGTCGACGGCCTGTACGGGATCACCCTCGACTACTTCCGCAGCCTGAACACGTACGTCGACGCGGCGTGCGATAATATCTGGCCGGATTATGCGTATTGTGTCGATGGCGTAGCAGAATAGGTAGGGGGCAAGATACTTAGGAAGGAAAGAGATAATCATACGCATGTGTGCAGGGCCCATGATGAGGAAGCGGTGCTGGCTAGGTACCTAGGTAGTTTCCCAGCAAGCAATATAGGAGAAGTACCAATAAGGCTGAGGAGGGCTACAGGGCCAGTGAGAGTAGCGTGACCATCCATAATACCGGATTGGTCAGGTACCTTCCGCTATCAACGGCGATTAAGGCCTACGCCTAAGAGATTAACCTTAAAAAAAAAGGCAAGTATGATTAGTACTATTAAATTTACCTCACTTCGGACTATACTATCGTATAAGTCTGTATAGATATAGGCGTAGTTAAGATCTCTCGAAGTTTTAGAGATTAGCCTACGTCTAGAAAACCCCTTAGAGTATTCGCTTTCTTAAGTATTCCCCCCCCCACCCCGCCCTCTTTTTCAAGGTCCCCTCTCTTTTCTAGGGAGCCGTTGTTTACTTAAGCATATATGTGGTGGCATAAATAACTAGGCGGACTATAGCACCAGTTGATATCTGACTTGGCGTCTCACGACGTCTAAACTCTCACAAACGATCTCAGTCGTTACAGCATTGCATCATCCTGATGAGGCTATGGCTAGATGCTAGGTATATCGAATGGTCTTTGCCTACTAAGTAAGTACCTAGGTAGTCACGTGGCATGTATTATGTTTGCTGCAGTCCACTGAGTACGTAACCTAAATAAGTGACACTGCACCCATTCGTTTGCAAGAGCGTATGCTCAGTTGTTGATTGTCACTATAGCCTAGCATTGGGCCCAATCCCAGGTTCTTAAGTCACGTCCTTGGTTGCACTTTCTCGTCGGTCGTTTTGGCAGTTTTCAGATACGCGTTTCCATACCAATTTTCACCCAACCACAAACATACACCCACCCACCTTCTGTAACCTTTGCCCAATTCTGCCAAAGACATGCATCTCACCACACAGGCTACGGCTGCGGTGGTCTTCTTTTTCGTTTCCCATGCTTCCCATACCGAAGAGAATGGTATGTTTCATCATTGCCCTCATCCTAGGGGTACCGACCGTCACCAGCGGCCATGCCCGATCCACCGGCGCGTCTGTTACACCTGCCACGAGGGCCGTCAGTGCTAGCGGAGTATCCCAGTTCATCCCACCCGAGTTTGCTGGCTTTGGTAAGCACTTTCCCTTGTGATGACTCCAGGCGCAATGTAGACATACTAATAGTCAATAGGCATCGAACCTTCGAACCTGTATTCCTTCACTGGGGCAAGTGAGGCAAACGCCTTTACTATCCAACTTATGCAGAACCTCGCCGACTATTCTGGCAGACCAGGTAGCCTCCGCATCGGTGGCAATACCCAGGACAACCTCCTTTACCAGGACGACATGGACGACATTGCCGTTAGTATAAATCCCAACCCTGTTGGGCAAGGTGATTATGCCAGTGACAGGTACATCATCGGTCCTCGTTACTTCGAGGCCATCAGCCGCTTTCCAAACAACACACCTATCACCTTCGGCCTGAACATGGCGTACTACCAGGCCGACTACATGGACCAGGTCACGGACATGGCCTCCGCCGCGGTGAGAAAGCTGACGAGCCTCGACCTGATTACCTTCGAGATCGGCAACGAGCCCGACCTGTACCTGGAGAACCACTTCCGAAATAGCAGCTGGACGGGGCACATGTACGTGAAGGAATGGGCGAGCCGCGCGCAGGCCGTTCACGAGCGGGTGCTGCGGCCCGCCGGGCTGACGGTGGACTTCTTCGAAGGGCCCTGCTCGGCCAGCACAATCGGGACGACCTTTGAGATATCTCAGCTCGTCGTTGACGGGATCCAGGCGGACGTTCGCTTACAAGGCGCCAACAACCTCCCGTACCTGCGCGCGTGGAACCAGCACGACTACCTCTACTTCATCGGCATTTCCGACATCCCCCTCACTCTGGAATGGGTGATGGACCTCGACAACACGGAGACGCAGTTCGCCTACTGGGCAAGACAAGTCGGGGTCGCCCTCGCAAGTGGCCTGCCCTACCACCTGCGCGAGATGGCCAGCGTGGGGCCGGTTGGCAGCCCTGGCGTTAGCGACACGTTCGGGGCGGCCTTGTGGACTTTGAATTTATTCCTTTACGCGGCGACGCTGAATATATCGTCTGTGCAGATACATATGACTGACAACTCCCTCGCCGCGCCGTGGCAGCCGACGGATCGAGACGGCGTTGCCAAGAACGTGCGCCCGAGTTATTATGCATTCGCTGCGATGGCGCAGTTGATTGGTTCCGTGAACGGGACCACACAGGTTGCACCGTTGACGAATGATGATGTACCGGATGAGTACAGGAGTAACGTGCGGATGTACGCTGGGTACGGAGGGGGGCCATTGACATCGGTCGTCATTATCAACTCGAAACAGACAAACGAATCGGAGGCCAATAAGGGCAGCCTGGCTGTTACACTGTCCCTGGGCGACTTCAAGGGGCAGGAGCTGTACTTGTCATACCTGACCGCCGATGGGGCCGACTCGAAAACCGGGACTGTCTGGAACGGCGTGCGATACTCAGACGACGACGGGACGCCATCGGTGATCGACGACTCGGTCCAGACTGTCACAATTGGTGATGATGGGACGGCCAGCATTACCGTCCGTGACTCTCAGGCAGTCATCGCGTACATCGGCTCACGACTAGGCTCGAACCAAGTGAACCTCAACGGCACGGCTGCTGACACTCGCAGCCCAGGCGGCCGGATTGATAATAGCGGCACCGCCAGCAGCACCGAAGGCGCGGCCACGTCCACAGTCACATTTACGGCGTTAATGACAACGACTGCTGAGACGCTGACGCCGACTGCGCATTCCATTGCGAGTCGCGCGGCCGGACGCTGTGTACCAGCAATGCTGGTCGGCGTGCTATTTTGTGTTCTCGCAGGCTTCCGAACCCTGTAAGGCATGGCTCTTTTGGCTCACTTCAAGGGTCATGACTGAGGCTGGCTTACGATGGATTTCCTGGGTACATATTGAGCTTCCAATTCTATAAATGTACTTGGAAATAGCCGAGCGGAGGCGTTGACGCACATAGGTGGTGGATACTTGTACACAGCTAGGGCGGACACTGTGATTGAGAATAACATATTTCCTGATTGGGAAGTGTGGTCGAAGCTTATTGGCCGAGATGCGATTCACTCCAACAATGTCAACGACTGACTGACTGATCGCAACCTTGTGTCTGTGCTCCATCTGTATGCGAAAGTCTGGTTCTGCTTTGTTTGAAAAGAGATGTTGCTCAGTGTGAGGTTTTTCGATGATGGATAGTTTGAATCCGAGTTGCCATGGACACTGATCTCGTCATGTTCGAACAGTCAGGAACACAACTCGAATATGTGAGCGAAGCCGATACAGCAAAGCCAAAACGTAGAATTTTCCGAGGTCAGAGAGTCGACAAAGCGCCTCAATGCTGGTAGTGTGCTACATGGAAGGCCCCAGTTTGATGGATGACCGACATCATGCAAAAAGGGTTCACCTGTACCCGAGGTGGCGTTCCGCGTGGCGTTGGAGATCCCGTAGCGTCCGCCACTGGGGAGATTGACGTCCGTACATATTCAGGTAGGCATCTCCTCGGTGAGAGCGAGCTCCAGGGGTTCGGATGCCTATTACGCACTCATCAAGTCATTATCCCACCTTGAGATCCCTCATGATGACAAACCCCAGGTTTGTTGTTCTCGTCGAGAGAGCACATGGCTCACTTCCAGTCCGTCAGTTCGGCTTCCAGCAAGATGTCCAAACCCCTCCCCAGGCATTTCCTAGTATCTTAGTATTTACACCCGCGCCTTGGTAGAGGCCACCTTCCCAGCCGGAAACGCTGGCCATCGCGACCTGCGAAGCGGCAGGGGACGCCAGCCTCGTCGCCCTCGACGACGAGCCCCCAGGTCCGAGTGATATCTTCGAGCAGCAACAAACACATCCTTCGCCTTGGCCATGGACTCGTTCACGCACCAAGCAACCGGCTTCGCAAAATGGATCAGGGTCGATGATGCCGGGAGAATCAGGATGGCTGAGCATATTAGTGGGATTGTGGTGAGGAGTCTTTGGGAGGGGGGGCGTTGAGGCTGTTCGATGTTGGTGATGGATGGGGAGGAGGGTGGGCGTGTTAGCTCCTCAAGACGGTATGTGCATAAGATTTGGTGGGAGGACTCGCTTCACCAATATTCGTCACAGCATCCACCGTAGGAAAGCCTTTTGAGTACTCTTTTTCTAAATTCCACATCTAAGGGTATCTCTAAATCCCAACACACAATAAGACCCAATAACTATTAAACTCCATGATAACGCCCATGTCCCAAGCTGGCCAGCCATTAGGTATCCCATCCCATTGGTCTCCGTCCATCCGGACGACCGTCCCGTCACAAATAATACAGTAAGTAGACCAGGGAGAATCCTCCCTAAGCCCGAAACCCAATTAAATAACCACTCAAAACCTCGAGCCAATCCATGCTCAAATAAAGTCTCACTCCTCCATATGGGCCTCCAGCCCTCCAATCCGATACCTACTCCCCACAAAGTTCTGCCCAGCAAAGTAAGGCCCCATATCAAACATCGGAGTGACCTGCGGCGAGTGCCCACTGCTGTTCACGCCCGAGCACCTAGGAGGCGACGCGCTCCCCGCCTCCTTCCCAAACGCCCCGCCGCCATCCGGCAGCTCCAGCGCCGCCGGCGGCGGCGTCCTCGGCGTCGACGGGCCCACCAGCATCTCCGACGCCGCCGGGCTGGCCCACCCGGCGTCGTCCTCGTTCAGGCTCGACGCGCCGGGCGGCGTCTCCAGCATCGCCTCGTCCCGGGCGACGTGGTACGGCGCGGTGAGGCCCGCGTCGGCCTCGACCGCGTCGGACCGCACCCTCGTCGGCACCGCGGAGGGCGCCTTGTGCACGCGCATCTCCTTCTGCCTGTCGCGCCCCGGGGGGTCGACCGGCGTCGTCATGAGGTCGGAGTCGAGGTCGAGGTCTAGGAGCCGGGATGGGCTGGGCGTGACTTGGAGGAGTCTCTGGTTCGTGGCCGAGAGGTTGGGTGGCAGGCTGGACTGGTTGTTGTTGGGCATCTTCAGCTCCAGGCTGGGCCAGCCTGTCTCGCCACAGGCATCCGCGGACTCCTCGAAACCAATCGCGAATGGCGAGTTCAGTTCCAGGGCCAGCCGGTTCCGCTGGACAGTGTCCTTCAGCTCCTGGACTTGCTTCTGCAGGGCCTCCCGCAGGACGGTTTCCTGCTCACGCTGCATCGCCATGGCTGTCTTGCTGATGCCGCTCTGCCTCCGGACATCCGTCACCACGCGCTTCCAGACGCGGTCATATTCCGACTTCTCAAAGGGGAATTCGACGATGGTCTTGTTGAGCTTGAGGCTCTTCGCCAGGAACTGGACACTCGTAAGGTTCCAGTTGTTGTCCTGGCAGTCCACCATCCTCAACTTGGAGTTCTGTCGGATGACGCTTCCCAGTGTACCAACATCATCATGGAGGTCTTGGTTGCGAATCCGCAGGTGGGTTAGCGTGTTGTTGGTGCCCAAGCCGCGCAAAGAACGCGCAGAGCCCTTTCCAAGCTGTCCCTCGTCAAGCTTGCCGCTGTATCCCGACAGATCAAGGTACCTGACGCTCTTGTTGTTTGCAAAGAATCCTTCTAATGCCTCGCACACCTCGGTGGCGCAGGGTGCGTTGGCCGAGGGTGTCGGGGCAGTACCTGCCATGCTTAGGAATGAAATGTTCCTGTTGACCATTAATGCCTTCATCAAGGCGACGAAATTTGGCTCGTCTCGAAACTCCACCATGTCCATGTGCAGGCCCACGGGTCCTGGTGTCGTGGAGATAGCTCGACACAAGTCGTCGATCCCATCTTCGAGTGGGTTTCCGCTAATGTGCAGATGCACACTCTTGTGATGCCCCAAGGCGCGGATAAGGCGGGCGGCTTCGCGGCCGTTGATGCCACAGTTGTTGAGCGCGACCCTGCGAAGTGTCGAAGCAGGATTGGCAGGAGTTTTGGTGCTGGGAATGGGTTGGGTGTGATGATGTGGTTCTAAGGGGAGAGGTTTTTGCGATAGGAAATACTCCAGAGAGTGAAGGGTCGCATCATTCACCTACAACTATGTTAGCCCGATTAATTTTTCAGCAGGGGCTTGGAAAGGTGAATTACCTTGTAGTTGGACAAGTCCAGCTCTTCGAGGTTCTCGAAGCGTGAGAGTGTCTCGAAAGAGAACAAGGGACCGGAAATGTCGCCCATTAGTACACCAGCGACGTTGAACTTTCTCAAATCCATAATGACATCGGACAAGTTCGCAACTACAGAAGCATGGACGCGGCCGCGGTTGCCAGACACATCCAGCGACTGCAACGAGTGGCCTTGATGGAAAAGGACCTCAAATATATCTCTCAGCGCCAGGTCAGAAAGACCGCAGTTTGAGATGTCAAGGGCCTGAATGTCTACCCTTTGAGTCATCAACGCCTCGACTGCAGTAGTATGTCAGTAAATAGTCGCAAACAAAAGCATGGAATGTATGAAACGTACTCAAAGACTCAACGTCTGCCGCACGCAGGAAGTTTCCGCTCAGCAGAAGGTGGTTACATTTAGTCAAACCCAGCTCAAGCAAGTTCAGGATAGGAAATAGGAACGCTGGCCATTTCCCGGACGCGGCCATCTCTCGACGAACAGAGCTCTCGGGGAAACAGTTGGTGAGATCTATTTGCCGAGTGGTCTCGGAGCAGAATGCTAGAGCGTGCAACTCTTGATGCAGAAGGGAACCGAACCGAACAGGGCCCAACTCGACATCGCTAAGAACCAGACCTATGAGATATTAGCACCGCGTTGGCGTATCTAGTAATTGTGTGTGATATTTACTTACAGCTTCGGTTCATGTAGGGGATAGATGTCTTGCCATAAAAGTCGGATTTGTCCCACAAGCTGCTGAGATCGATGCCGTTGAAGGAAATGGAGTTGAAGTAGCCGTTATACCGCAAAGACCTCATAACCGCCAAGAGCTGTAAATTTGTGTAGGTGTTGCCTGCCTTGGGTGGGAGCAGGCGGAATTCAGGGGCGAAGGCAGTTCTCCAATTGATCTCCCAGTCAACTGGCGAGCAATGGTAAGCGGAGAGGAATGCGTCCAACGTCCGCTTGAGACCACCGTAATTGTCTCCCGCAATCAGAAGCTGCGGGTCTGAAAGTCCTGATATCCTGAAAACCTCCACTGTTTGAAGCGTCGTCGGCCAGCACGGCTTCAGGAACCTGTCTGCTTTCATGAAGGTGATGACGATCTGTCGGTAGTACCTGCTGGCAAGCTCAAGTGTTACTGCCGGCTTGAAGGGCTCACTGAGAATTTGTTAGCCTCGGATGTCGTCCAATAAGCCCCATAACTATAACACTGTACGTACCGGAAGCTCAACACAAACCGCTCCTCGTGGGAATTCCACTTCGCCCGGAAAGTAGTCAAGTTTACCAAACCAAAGGTCTGATATTTGACATCCACTGGGAAACCTGGTCCGGCCTCAGCCAGGTAACACATGTTCCTGCCTACGGCAAGATACCAAGACGCACCATCCTGGGCCTTCCTCGTCTTGTCCAACTTGGTCGAATGCGCGTCTTCTCTCACAGACGTTCTCCGAACCACAGGGAATATCTCGGGCTTGCACGTCTTGAACCCGGGCTCTTCCTCCGTGAATATCTTCATGATCTGCGCCTCAACCTCGAGTGGCACCAACGATGCGTCTGGAAACTCGGTGTTCTTCGCTTTGAGCTGCTGGACAATCTTTCCCATCTGATCTGCTCGTTCCTGCGGGAGACTGACAAATATTTGTGTGCTGATGTAGGCTGATCTTGACGAACTTGATTTCCACCAAATTTCGATGCCAAACGAGGGCCTCGAACTCTCGGCGAGGAAGACTGACACGACCATATGAATTGGTATTACGAGCAGGGGCTCAGGCGCAGGCAGCATGCTGTTGTTGTTGTCTCTGCCGGGGGGAGAGCCTAACTGGGGAAATGCCGTGAGAGCGTCGGCTTTGCTCTTCATTTTGACAATATAGTCCTGCGTCACGACCATATACGTCGGCTTGCTACGAAGGACCTGAGGGTCAGCCTCGACAGGACAGTGAGCCTCAACATGCTGCGTTTTCCAATCGATGGCTGTTTTCCAGTCGATACCTGCCGTCGAGGAGCGAGTGGAGCTGAAAGACATCGAATAGGTCCTCGATACCCGACTGTACCCTTCCGAATTGACGGAGCTCCGGCGCTGCATGCTGTCGAATGAAGAGAATGACCCTCGCTGCTTGTGCAAGATTTTCCGGCCTGGCGAGCCTGGTGTGCCAGGGAAGGAGGCTTCCCCAGATCCTGAGGGCGGGGATGTGGACGCCCGGCTAAGACTCCGCTTCACAGTGGTGAAGAAGCCGCTGTTCCGCAGGCTGTTCTCGTTTATAGAGCTTGCCGGAGAGCTTCCGGCTGGGCTGTCGCTTGTCATGGGCGAGTCGAGTGCCAGCCCTTGTAGCGATTGGGATGAGCTCTGCCGTTTCCATTTGAGGAGATCCATCGTGACGTCCTTTATGAGTGGCTTCCAGAAATTCGGCCGCGAGGTTCCAAGATATGAGCCTGTAGCGTGCTGGGAAACTCTAGAGCTATAGAACTCACTCTGGGCCAGAGTGATATCTCAACTGAGCGTGGAATGTGCGGTAGGATCGACGTTAAGGCTGGTCCCCATGAGGTGCACCTCCTGGCCCGAACCTTCAAGAACGGTAGTAACCCGCGGGTCTGTGGCTGCGGGAGCAGGTGAGAATTGGGGCCGGGATTGAGTGCGGGAGGGGCGCCAACAAAGAGTTTCTGACAGCTGGAGGGTGGATATTAAGATGAGAATGTGGGCGGGTTGGAGATAATATCCAGTGTCCACAATATGAGGAGCCGCCCAGAAGTCGGCCTAACAACCCAACAAGTACAGAGGACGCTCCTCAGAACTTTTAGGATTCACAGTGGAGGAATATATAGAAACAATGCAGTCTCGCGGGAAGTGATCTTCTCGAGACAACGTCCTGTGCGTTTCGGCACCGACGAAGCTAGGGAATGCTGAGGTTGAATGAGGTGATGAAGCCGGGGGATTAGGAAGGGCGGGCACTGCATAAACCGAGCGTTCCTGCCAGTGGGCCGTCGCCAACAGATCTCAAGAACTCCTGCTGGTGCAACGGTACAGCCCAAGAAGATGCTATCTGGATCTATCCTGGCCGTCAAGGCCGCCGTAATTAGAAATGCAACAAATGGGCCATTCGAGCAGCTCTCGGAATGCTGGCGGCTGGTGTCTTGTCGAGCTTCGACTGTGCGGTTGGCGCTGTGGAACGCCGTCGACCTGAGACAAAAGCTGTCCGCAGATCTCAGACCTCCAGCCGATCAACAAACTGACGATGTTGACAAACCGTCTCGGAAGCTCGGAAGGATAGCTATCGAGCAGCAGAGGGGTTGACAATTCGTGTATCTGATGAGGATCTCGCGGGAGTGAGGAACAATCGGGGCAATCTATATCGGGTGTTTGGCCAGATCCTTCGACCAGGTTTCAGGTCTCTGTGCCAACAAAGCGCAGCAAGTTCACGAGATGGCAGAAGTGGAAAGAAGACGATGAAGGGTTCGAGAGAAGAAGAAGGAGCTAGTAGAGGACGCAAATGCAGAAGTGATGCATGTGCAAATGCAGATTCCACACCTTTTTCGTTGAGAAGTGGAAGTAGATACGAGTAGATAGCGGCGTCTCCTCTCTTGTATGTATGCAGGTAAGTTATGGGGCCCCCTCTTGCCCTGTCTGTAGATACCTGGTCGTTGATCTTGTGGAGGTAGCATCTGCCCAGAATTTTCCAGTATCAATCGAAAAGTCGGAATCGACATGCCGCTCTGCCATTATCCTGATAAGAATCCATTGAGCCAGGGATTAAGCTGGACGAAGCGGCGGGACGAACGAGCTACTGTGTATCCTACTCTACCACACAAAGCTAGAGCATGTCAAGCAACCGGTCTCTTAGTGACTGATCGATCAGGGACCCTGGCGATGATGTTATCGGCGAGCTATCATCCTGTTTGCGGGCACTTGGGCACTATGCATTGTCCAATCGAATCGTCGCTGGTTATTTGGTATGTGCGGATCCCCAAGGAACAGGGCCAATGGGGGTGTTCTGTGTGCCGGGCCTTGGACGGTTTGGGGATGATCTGAGCACTCTCTTTGCATGTTGACACCACCATAAGCTGACTGGCCACTCTGACTTCGTGTTGCGTACCACCACGACCAGCCTGCAGCCTCCAACGCATCTCTCCCTGCCGGCGTGAGCTGGGAGGGTCTGGCAGTGGCCTGCACTAGGCCGTGGTGGTCAACAATGAGGCAAACAGCCAGAGTATCTGGGTACTGTCGAAAGATCTGCGGGCCCGATGATGGCATACGTAACCATGATGATCTCCTCCCCACCAGAGCTGGTTTCTCTGTGCCACCATCAACCCCAGTTCCCGGACTCTTGAACTGACAGACTGGCAGACTGGCAGACTCCGAGAGCTGCAGCTCTAGTCAAGCTGTGATCGTCTCTTAGGGGCTCTCTAGGCTCAGGTACTAAGAACTGTATAACACGCAATACAGTAGAGTAGACTTTCACATTGTCGACTCCAAATTGCAAGTCAAACGTGAGGTGAGACTTGGGGAATGGCTTTCGAATTGACGCCTTAAACAACAGCAGGGTCCTGACGCCGGCAGCGAAGCTGTTTCGAAGTAATTTATTGACGACCACAAAACCCTTGGGAGGGCCGAAGAATGTTGCTGGATCCCAGTTGATCGATCGTCTTGCAGCAAAAATAATGACCTGCAATTCTGACCATGGCAGCATGAAGTGGGAAGGGTCAACGGCCGTCGGGCTCTCCGGACTTCCAAGAATGTTGCAACTGTGAACAAGAACGACGGGCCCAAAATGTGGGGTAAACAATGTGGCTGCTAAGGCCTTTTAGTGCAGGCTTCGCTCAACCCAGCAGCCCAGCAGTGGGGGGCTGTGGCCTAGTCGGTCGAACCATCTTCCGTCCATAGTCTCTTTATCCGTACGGATTGCAGACTACCAGTATTGCATACCGTGATGAATTCGACTTTTGAGTCACTCCAGCAAGGGTTTTTTGTCCTGTTCGTATACATAGTGCGTGAGACCTGAGACGGCGGTCAGAGGGAGATGAGCATATATGACTGGACAAGGTGATTCTGTTGTGTTATGTCCGAGTTTGGTCGGCGAGACACTCCTCATGAGTTGGGTAACAGACCAGAGCAGAGCATCTCCAACGTTCCTAGCAGTGATACTTCGTAATTCACCAGTGCTTGTCACCACTTGGGCATGTCGAGGAGCAAATCTCCGAATGGGGAAGCCATGAGCCAACTCATGTTGTGCAGGTGCCAAGCGCATGACAAATCTCACTGTTTCGCTGTCTCCTCACATACTCATACTCAAATCCATCTCCATCTCAAGTCTCTTCAAGCAGCAGCAGGGCAGCTTGAGCTGACCGCCCACATGCCAAGATACCATGTCTCTGCATTTTTTAAGACTCTCGGAGGTGATCTTACAGACGAGAGTGCTGCTGCTTCGTCGTCTACAAGCCTCTAGTGCACCTGGGTAAGCAGGTCAGTAAATCTGATGATATGGGTTCGGGTCTCCATGGCCTGAAAATGGGGCATTCGGGGGACAGCCGACAAACCACCTCGGGCCAGCTGTCCGAGGGACGGGCTGTGATCCCCGCTAGGGAAGGCATGAAAGAGCCCCTCATTCGACGCTTCCCAGATTGTTTCATGTTTTTATTCACCCGGCGCGCATCTAGCGCCGAAGACTCGTGAAACACATGGACTCATCAGCGGGAATAGCTTCATTCAGCCGCTGGAGAAAGACTGACAGACCGACTTTCACCTCGCTTATTATCATCCCCGAGCCGGAGAAGCTCACATTGCGTCCCCGGGCCCGTGTTATCGAGTTGGCCCACTGCCAGATAAAGAAGCCAGAGTGCTGAGTGGATGATATGGGGAAGGTAACGAGGGTTCAGCCTTTCCCTCATGACACTAAAAATTTTCAAAAGCTGACGGCGGTGCAGCCGATGGTCGACGAAGACAAGCACACCAAGCACGACCTAGGTCTAGACCTGACTTTTGCAAAGCCTCGGTTCAGCATCAGCTGTTGTTTTGTCAACAGCTTCCCGTCGGGTCGGATCGGATTTGCAAGATGAAGGGTAGTTAGACGTGTCTAATCTCATGATTAGAGCCTATTATTATGTTCATCCATCAAATCCGTTCTTTCTAAGACTTCACACACCAAGAGTTATCACCATTTCGGTTTGCCTGCTGGTCCATGCAACCCGCGGGCTTCCAGGACACTTTGGGATGCTACCTGAGTTGGGAGGTGGAAAGACTTCCCGATGAGGAAATGGTGAGAAGTTGCCGTGTCGAGATCAGCAGTCACTAACAGTGTCAGAGTGTCTACGGATCCGCACACGGGCTAAGGAAGCCAACCAGCCTGAAGATGTGCAGGCTATCAATCTGACATGGGGGCCATGGGTTTCAGGCTGGCGAGTGAGGCCGCTGACTGGCGACTAGAGGGGCAGATGTGAGGCACCTCCCCCGTCCACCCCCTTTTGGCATAGTTCGTGGTTAGCCAAGCCCGTGGTGCTGGAATAGAGCAAGCCACTTCATTTTACCCGTCCAGCTGCCATCTAACGACCTGTCTGCCGTCCTTCTTGGAATGTTCTCCAGGCAGTAGGACCCTGCCTGTTGCTACACCCTCAAGCATGTACGAAATCATCAAGAGCCAGCCACAATGATACCAAGCCAGCGGACGTAACTGTGACATTTGCAGGAAGCCAAGCCAGGCAGCTGGGCTCCTAAGCCTGGTCATATTGCGGCGCATGATATTAATGGGGGCCAAGTAGTGATCTGTCTTGCAATGCTTCATTTCGATCTCTGCACAGACAAAAAGAGAAGTACATTGTACCGCAGATGGCAAGTGAGGCAGGTCCTAGACATGCCCGGGATGAGAAGTGTGAGAAGTGAGGTCTGACGTGGGCTCTCTCAGATGGCAGGTAGATCATGTAATTCGGATCTCCCATGTCAGCATGTCAGAAACAGACACAAGAGCCAATATTATGGTCCGCCATTGGAGAGTCATGTTGATCTACACTCTACACTAATCTGTATATACAGTGCTTCCAAGGTTGTTGTACACACAGATCTACACAGATTGATCATCGGACGAGAGGAGGTGTGTTTCCGTCTTATTGTTGCTCATGATGATGCTTGTCTTTTCGGCAACCTTATACACACACAGTAGGAAGGAAGCAGTAGAAGGAAGAAAAGAAGGAAGGGCGGGCTCGTGCGCTGCCAAAGAACATCCCACGTTTCAAACTTGACGCCACTTGACAAGCTACCGCCCGTTACTCGCGAACCCTTGGGCGGGGCTGACAGGGGGCTTCCTGCCTAGCACGCCTAGGCTGCCCAGAATCGAGTGTGAATATTCGAACCGTCCACTGGCGTGCACTTGCTGCAGCGCTTGCATCCACCGTTAGCTCCGCGACACATGTCTGCATGTCTCCTGGATTGTCGGGATGTCTTCCTTCCAAGGTTTGGGTGTCTTTCTCTCCAATCACACCCTGCGAGGCAACCTCCTCGCTGCCCACACTTTTGCCCACACCTGCCCACACACCCTGACAATCTGACACGCTGACATCCTGACTGACACCCAGCAACTGCTGCAGTCAAATCGGCCTCCCACTGCCTGACAGCCTGTCTGTCGCCGCTATTGTTGCTGCTGTGCCGATGATTCTTGGGGTCCCCCCTGTCTCCCTGCCCTGCCGTGTTACTGGTACTGCTTGTCCCATCATTTCTAAACACCTTGCCCCGGCATCGTTTCTTCTTTTTCCTCACCCAACGCCTCTCTTCTGGGCCTGCCCCTAGTGCTTAATTCTTGATAGCTCCGTTCCTGTCCTTTTGATCCGATATACTTCCTCTCCTTCATCAAAATACCTCTCTATCCCCAGTGGACTGACAGGTCAAAGGTGACACGGGAGACGCCTCCAATTAACGCTCGACCGCTCCCTTTCCGGATCTTCCACGCCGCTTGGCCCTTGCTGCAGGACGAAGCCATCAAACCCGGAATATCATATCGCGCGCTGCTTGCAGATTACCACATGGGCCTCTTCAACAGGTTGCGGTGATATCACAACTTCTAAACCAACCATCAATCCTCTGCCGACCGACTGATCACGCCCCCCCCCCTCCGATCAATACGAACAGAGAGGGCCGCGGCCTAGTCACCAAAGAAGAGCTTGCGAGCTGCCTGGCTTCCTCAAGACTGTGCCACACTCGGCTGGAACCCCTGAGTTCTTTGTGCCTTTGCATGCCTAAGCAGCCCGGTCTGCTTCATCTACATACATTCATTTCCGATCCCATCGCACTTGGTGTGTCCCGAAAGACAACGATTGCTTTGACGATTGCTTTACCGACCTCGCTGGGCGTCGTTGATCGTATTTAAAACCCTGTGGACCCAACCGGACCGACGGTGCCACTTCGACCGGATCGCGTTAAGTAATCCCCACGTTATACACACACCGCGCACTTCAATATATTGTCGATTATGGCCATGCTGGCCTCGAAGTCGCCGTATCCGGCGTCCCTGAGCAACCAGTCGACACTGGTTGCTTCGAGCTCCGGACAGCCATCCTATCCTCCACCAAGAAGAGCCGCGACAATGCCCACCAACAACCAATCCTTTGCGAGCCCCACCGAGTCCGAGTTCTCTGAGGGCGACGGACCAGACTCCGTCAAGTACTGGGACGAGGACAGGGTATGCGAGTACCTGAGGAGTGTCAAATGCGGCGATTATGAAAAGATGTTCAGGAAGAACCACATCAACGGCGAGAACCTGCTGGAGATGGACAAGGAGGTCCTGAAGGAGATGGGAATTGAGAAGGTTGGCGATCGGGTTCGTCTGTTCTTGGGCATCAAGAAGTTGAGGACACAAGCATACGCCAATCAGAAGAAGCGGAACAGGGTAAGTCTCAGCTCTGTCCTAGAGCCATCTAGACATGCGACTGACGGTGAGGATCAGGACTCGTTTGCTGGGTTGGACCTGCAACAGTATACTCCACCATCATCAAGCTCCCCTCGGCCGCCATATTCAGCCGCTCGGTCTCAGCCCACGCCATTGACCAACAAGCGATACTCCCGGCAGTATGACATGGCGATAAATATCGACCCAGGAAAGGCCTCATCCAGACCTACCTCTCCTCTACCAAGTACGGAATACAAATCTAGCCGCCAATACCCACAAGGCCGTGGGCTACCGGCTGCACCTCGGATGCCTACGTCGCCACCCCAGGTCCGATCTGGCCATGGAGTAAGCTCACATAACAGGAACAATTCCAGCGCAGACGGGTCTCTCATGGCCGCGTTGCCTCAGAACCAAGACGTTATCCGTGTTATCTCTACCGGTGGAGTGACTAAGGTGGTTAAGATCGCCGACTGCAAGAACTGTGCCGAGGTGATGCGGGTGACGCTCCGCAAGTTCGGTCTTCGAGAAGACCACGAGAGGAACTATTGTTTCTGGGTTTTGGGTGGGGTTGACCCTGACCCGAATATGTGCCGTCGCCTTGGTGACACAGAACTATGGAAAATCATCAAGGACGAGAAGAGGCCGGAGCGAAACCGACTTATCCTTAGGAGGGTACCGGCCGGTGAGCCTGGTCACGGTGAACTTGAACGGGCGGCAGCCATCGCCTTGGAGGAAAATCAACAGGTCCACCACCGGGCACTCGACGGCATCAACAACCGAAGTCAAATGAAGGTACAGAAGGTCCTTGGCGAAAACTGGGATTCCATCCAACCACCACTTTCGCCTGTGTCGTACCAGGATCGGGAAAGGAATGTCAAAAACACCGCCCGTGACCTGGAGAGGCCCGCCTCCAATGATGCCAACCGACCCCTTCCAAGATCTCGCAAGGTATTGAGGCAGTTCGGTGGATTGCGACCGCCTAGTGAGCTCATCGCATCTGACCTTACATCCTACTTCCCGGATCACCCGAGAGAAGACATCGACCGCACTGCTCGGCTGTCCATGCGGAGATCGGCACGCCTTAGCAAGGTCAACAGCCGCCTCAGCGTTGCCAGCAATCTCAGCTTTGCCTCGAGCATCCAGGACGCACCCCCGATCCCAACCATTGCCGACAGCTGGCTCAATGCTTCAGGTCAGCCAGCCAAGATTCAACCAAGGCATCTCCACAACCGGATGACGCCCATGTTTAGAGACTCTGTGGCTTCGTCCGTCCTCGACACCCTTCAGGAAGAATCCAGCCCCCTTGAGCCCAACAGGAAGTCATACGTTTCGTTCGCCGACAGCGGCTCCGATACAGCTGCTGTCAGTATCACAGACCCGGAGGGCAACGTCGTCCGACACAGTTACTTCGATGGAGAGAGCAGCACCGGCGGGTCTGGTTCGAGCTCCCTTAGGGACGTGAACCAGGCACTGAACGAGGACGGCGAGGACGCTGACGAGGAGCTACAGAGCTTCCTGGCTGGCGAATCGTGGGACGACAACAAATGGATGAAGGGTGCCCTCATCGGCCAGGGATCTTTCGGTTGCGTGTACCTCGCCCTACACGCCGTCACTGGTGAGCTCCTGGCCGTGAAACAGGTGGAGACGCCATCGCCAGGCGCCACCGCACAAAGTGACTCGAGGAAGAAGAGCATGATTGAGGCTCTCAAGCGGGAGATCAGCCTGCTCCGCGACCTTCGCCACCCCAACATTGTGCAGTACCTTGGCTGCAGCTCATCGCCAGAATACCTCAACATTTTCCTCGAGTACGTCCCTGGTGGCTCCGTGCAGACCATGCTCAACTCGTATGGCGCTCTGCCTGAGCCTCTCGTCCGCAGCTTCGTGCGGCAGATCCTGACGGGTCTGTCGTACTTGCACGGCAAGGAGATCATTCACCGTGACATCAAGGGTGCCAACATCCTGGTCGACAACAAAGGCACAATCAAGATTTCCGATTTCGGTATTTCCAAGAAGCTTGAGGCATCCAACATTCTCAGCGGCGCCAACAACAACAAGCACCGCCCCTCGCTACAAGGATCCGTCTTCTGGATGGCGCCCGAGGTCGTCAAGCAGACGAGCTACACGCGCAAGGCGGACATCTGGTCCCTGGGGTGCCTGGTCGTCGAGATGATGACCGGCACGCACCCTTTCCCAGACTGCACGCAACTGCAGGCCATCTTTAAGATTGGCGGTGCAAAGGCGGCACCCACGATACCCGAGCATGCGAGCGAGGAGGCCCAGACCTTCCTCGCGCAGACGTTCGAGCTGGACCATAATAAGAGGCCGAGTGCGGACGAGCTGATGATGCATCCATTCCTGGCGCAAATCACCTGAGGGGAAACAGAAGGGCCTCAAGAATTTTCTTCTTTCTTTTTTTCTTGCTTTTTGTATATAGACCAAGATCTCTACGTGTTCAGGTATCACGAGATTATGATTCACAGAAAGCAGGATGAGCAACTCAATACCTTACTGGATATGATATATGTTGCATAGGGGGCGGAAAATATAACTTTACCGATATATCTTCTTTCTGACGACTGATATTAGGGTTGTCAGGATATAATATTCACTTTGGATGAGGACGGGGAAAGGTGTGTGTCGATGACCTTGATAGATGGGATGTTATAACGAGTCGAGGGGAGGAGCGATTTCTGTACTTGTACTATTTCTTCTATCTTCTATCTACCTACTTCTGTAAAAACCAATTGGAAATAGAGAACGGGACTTGCTGGGTCCAACCTGAAGAGCCTCTTTGAGACATATGTGATGCCATAGCTATAGCAGTTGACCTGGTTTCGCATAGGACGCATGAGTTACTTTCTTGCCTTCATAATCCTCCGGCCAATGTTCCCAAACGTATCGATCCCGAGGCATCGAGGGCAGGCCCAGTTTGTCTGTCTGTCTGTCAATAGGATTCCAAGGGGGAGGGGGATCGTAATCTAGAAAAATTGCGACCACAGGTCATGTTTAGGCTAGAAGTTGTTGGCCATCTGCTGCCTGCTGCCTGATACAGTATTTGTACCTGATGGAGAATTCCAGGTGTCTTCTTGTTTTCTCGACGTTCGTCAGTGAACTCCACTTTAACAAGGCAGTGTCGGAGGCTGAATGCCCAACCCGCCCAGAGGGAACCAACGGAGAGAGAGGTAAGGCAGCCAGGCAGCCAGGCGTGATTCAAGTGAATAAACAACAGACCGACCCTGACATTGTCGTCCAACAAGCGACCCGAGAGATAACTAGCGGACCTGATTGATTGATTGATTGATTACCCAACGACATACAAACAAACAAGTTAACAACAAAGAACACAACACGTTCAATCTCCCATCTCCCATCTCCCATCTCCAGACAGGCAGACAGGCAGGCAGACAGACAGACAGACAGACAGGCAGACAGTCAGACAGTCAGGCCATGGCAACATCAACCCCCACCAGCGCCAGAGCGCCGCAGCCGCCAGAGACGCTCCTCTACTTCGCCTACGGCTCCAACCTCAGCAGCACCCAGATGCGCGACCGCTGCCCCAGGTCCGTCTCCATCGGCCTCGGCTACCTGGCGAACTGGGAGTTCATAGTCAACGAGCGCGGGTTCTGCAACGTCATCCCCGCACCCACATCCACCGCATCCGCATCCGCATCCACACCCACACCTAGATCTAGACTCTGGAGGAACTACTTCTCCTCCGCCGAGACCACCAACCCCAACCCCACCACCACCACCACCACCACCACCACCGGCGGCGGCAGGAGTGGTGTCTACGGCGTCCTCTGGCAGCTCGGCTCCAGGAAGGAGAAGGCCCGGCTCGACCGCTACGAGGGCGTGCCCAGGTCGTACGAGGTCCTCGCCATGCCCGTCGAGCTGCTCGACCGCGAGGGCAGCGCCGTGGGGAGCGTCAGCGCGCTGGTGTACGTCGACAGGCAGCGGGTCGTGGCGTCGGAGCCGAGGGAGGAGTACGTCGGGAGGATGAACCGGGGGATCGAGGAGGCGGGGAGGGAGTGGGGGCTCCCGGAGAAGTATGTGGAGAGGGTCGTGAGGAGGTTCATCCCGGCGCG
The DNA here is from genome assembly GCA_016508685.1 of Cytospora piceae. Lineage (NCBI taxonomy): Eukaryota > Fungi > Ascomycota > Sordariomycetes > Diaporthales > Cytosporaceae > Cytospora > Cytospora piceae. Next base: position 622,852 of record JADMLE010000001.1, on the reverse strand, counting down.
AGGTGGTGGTGGTGTTGGTGGTGGTGCTTCTAGTGATGACGACGAGGCGGTGATAATGGATAGGCGCAGGCGGGAGTTGGGAGATGGTGTTGGTGCTGCTGCTGTTTCTAGGGACTACGCCGAGAGAGAGGTGAGGGAAACGCGAAGTACGGGGCGGCGTAACAGCGTCTTACGGCATGTAAAACCAAATAGGCCGAGCGGAGAGGGGGGAAGGGGTAGCGGTGTGCGCAATACACCGGCTTATTACACGGACGACGACGGGAGAGAGGCGAGGGGGGGCAAGCGGAACATAGAAGGAGACGGTGGCGGTATGCGTGGCGGTGGTGCTGCTGCTGCTGTTGCCCCCAGGGACGACAGTGAGAGAGAGCCGAGGGAAACGCGGAATATGGGACGACGGAATAGCGTTTTACGACATGTAAAACCAGACAGGCGGCTGACAGGGAGAGATGGTGCCGCCACCACCCCCAGGGACGAGACCAGAAGGGAGGGGAGGACAAGAAGGAAGAGTGACGTGCCGGGTGGCAGTCGGCCTCCTGTTGTTGAGGTCATCACCGATGCTGCGAGAAGATTCGTGCGGGATGGAGGAGGTGCTCGAGGGACATACGGATATGTTGAACCGGCCACACGAAGTCATGGGCGAGGGGGAGGGGGATATGCATGAAGCGGATGGCGGAGAGTACGTGCGTACACATGGAGTTAGGGATCCTTACAGCGAGAGCATTGCATGGAAGTAGTAACGTATGGGGATACAACAGACCGTGAGCCGTTTCGTCTTTATTTCTTCTTCCCCGCTCGCATGAAGACAGACCTGTCTGCTCATTCCACTTATCCTTCTCGTCCTTTTACTGCCTGGTAGGGGCCTCATCCTCCTGGCTTGTTCGTCTACGTCGTCGTCATCCAGGCCTACCAGGGGCACACGCGAACGGCATTCCGGCATGGACTTCGTACCTCTCACATTGTAGGCCGTAGTGGGTTGATGAGAACTGATGAGAACTTCAAAGCGCTTGCATATGATCATAAGGTTATGGCCCCAGCTTGGTCCGACCGGACAACCTCCTCCGTACGATGAGGCGCAAACCCGCTTGGGGTGTGGCAAGGTTGCGAGAAACAGACGGACAGACCTACCACAATACATAGTATCAAGTCAGTCGCAGGAGGAAACACATAGCTACATGTTGAGGAAGAGGCTTGTAATTTCTTCATCTAGACCATTAGGTTCACCTGAATGAGTTCTTTGGTATCTGTTCTCTATCATGTCTTGTCTTCTGTCTTCTGTCTTCCAGTCCCCAAACTCTCTATAAGATAGATCCAAATAATAATGCCATCCCAATCACCAAAACGCCATGCCCAAAATAAAGATATAATCCCCCTCCGAAGAAGGCAGACCCAAAAATCATCCAATCATGGTTTCTTGCCTTCGCTTCGTAAAACGCCATCTCATGCTTTCCCGTTCTGGGAAACCAGCCAGATATATGCAACATCTTTTTCGGGCCCAACAAAGCATATACGATGATATACAACAACAGTGATGACACACGCCCCCATATACACAACCGCTCAGAAGATGACCACACCAAACCCCAAAGCAACCGCCACAAAGGCAGCCACCCCACCACACCCGACACCACCAGCTCCCCTCCTCCCGGGAGCCGCCGCACTACTCAACAGGCCCAGGCCCCCCTCCGTGCTCGTGGCCTCCCCGATCCCCGTGGCGGCCACCGGGTCCGCCACCGCCGTGGCGCTGGGCACCGCCCCGTCGCCGCTCCCGATCTCCAGCACGTTCGACGCCCCCGTCGCGTTGAAGTTGGTCTGCGCCAGCGAGACCTCGTCGTTGCCCAGGTCGTACACCACGTACGCGCTCCGCAGGAACGTGTCCCCCAGCACGGTCGCGCCCTCGCCCGCCGGCGCGACCCCGAACAGGCACGCCTCGGTGCCGTCCGTGAACCGCGGCCTCTTGCCCGCCGACGTGTACACGTCCAGCACCAGCTCGGACATGGTCACGTTGATGACGGGCGACGTGAAGTTGAACCCGAGGACGGTCGTGTCGGCGCCCGACGACGACGACGCCAGGCTGCACGCCACGTACGCCACGCCCTCGGAGCTGTCGTACTGCGCCGAGACCTCCTTGTAGATGGCCTCGACCATCGAGTCCGGGAGGTACGTCAGGCTGGACCCGCTGTCGAGGAGCACGGGGAGGGCCTGGTCCTCGGCGATGACGGTCCCGCCGAAGGACACCCCCGTGAGCGTGATCAGCAACTCGGCGTACAGGCTGCCCTCGCGCTGCACGGGGAGCGTGTAGAGCTCGCCCGTGAACTTGGCCGTGTCTACGCCGCCGAAGAGGATCTGCCCCGTGCTCGCGTCCAGGTCGTTGAGCCACAGGCTGAAGGCGTTGGAGGCGATGGCCCCGCTCGAGGCCATCTTGGCGGGCAGGTTGTCGTAGGCCGAGAGCTGCTCCCGGCCGACCTGCACCTCGTTCACCGCGTAGCCTACCCCCAGGATCCCCTGCGAGCTGCTGCTCGTGTACCCTACGCCGAACTGGAAGTCGGTCAGGGTCGTCCCGCCCACGGTTATCGTGTCCGTCACGTAGTCGCCGGTGGCACCTGAGCCGTCCACGTAGGAGATGTTGAACCAAGACCCCACGAACTCATACGTCGATGAGGAGTTGGCGTCGTAGGTTCCGGCGAAGTCGCAGGGTTTTGATTTTTGAGAGCATTGCGTCGAGCTGGCTGTGTTTACCCACAGGTCGCTGCTGCCGGTGTCGAGGTGGAGGCGGAGGGACTGTGCCGGGGTCCCGAGGGTTGCGTTGATGAAGTATAGTGTCTCCTCGTTGTCCAGGGTTGCTGATACCGTTCCTCTTCTTCGCAGTTGGTCTCGTTTATGTGGTTGTGTTACTGTTTTCCTTTGCGTCTCCATGCCCACTACCCTCGGTGCTCCGTCTGTCCTTTTCCGCAGGTTTATCCCCTCGACTGATGTTATTATGGTGGCCACGAGGGCCAATATTGTTGTGCACTTCATGATGGTCGTCGTCGTCGTTGTGTCCCGGGATCCCCCCTACTTTTATATCCTGATAGTCTATCTAGGACTTGTTGTGGTTCAAGGCTCGCGGTTGAGTCTTCCCAATGGGGCGGTTGACGGTAGACGGGAAACGTGTGAATATCCCAGTAGATATATCACGAGGGCAACGTTGCTGTAATATAGCGTAGTGGAATCCGGGGAATATCAAGGGTCCTCGAAAGTGGCTACGCTGTTCAAGGTGGAGACGATTCGTGTGCCGCGTACGTAACCAGGTAGGAAGAGGTCGGAAGAGAGTTCTGTGGGATGACAAGAGGAATGCCCCCAGCCGGATACTGTGGTACCCGAGGTGTGGCGATGTCCGCCTAGTTGCGAAAAGAGACCGAGACCACGATGTCTAAAACGCAGATTGTCATAACTTTTGACAAAAGGTGGCAGGGGAGAAGTTTGTTTCGAGTTGTTAAGACGATGTGCTGAACGGCAGAGACCGAAGTTGTGCGCAACAGAGCGAGCAACCAGGATAGATAATCCTGTAGATAGAAATCAAAAGATGAGACAAGCAAGTCGTCACACAAGCCGAGCACAGGAACACAAACAGCGTAAGCCTTGGGAGGGACCGGTCCAAGCCACAGTTTACGAGGTCGAGAAGGATGCTAGGTTGCTTCTGGATGGGTATAAAACAGATCCTCTGCGTATGTGTGTGTATGCTGGGTGTAAGGCTGGATATGGAAATAAGGGAACGACACGCCTCGGATTTGCACAATGCAGATCATGTCTTGGCAGTGTGTTCGGGAAATATATCTCATAAGGCAGGGAAGAGAGAGAAAGAAAAGAAAAGACCCATCCATCCAAGTTCAAGACGAAGGAGAGACGGGACGGGCAGGATAGGTTGGGCTTGCGCAAGCCGTCGTCAGTTACAGGACGTCCCTTACTGGGTATGTAGGCATATAGATAATGTGGACAGAAAGGAGGACTCTCTTCGGCATCTCACCAGGGATTGTCAGACTCACCAGACTCACCAGACTTGCACCGCCACGGCTTTGGGCCGTTAGGGAGAGAGGATACTGGACCACACAAAGATCCTGTGTTGTTGCAGATCCAATCCATCGTCCCCTCCCCTCCCCCCCATCTACCCATCTGCCCATCAACCCCATCCACTTGCAGAAGCTGAGAAGCAGACAGCAAAGAGAGAAAGAGAGGGCGACGCTGGACCTTCCAATTTGGAGGATGTTCATCATCAGGGGTGTGATGTTCCCCCGTGTATCCGAGTTATACAAGGCAGCCAAGCAGCGCAGCACTTGCTGATTACTTACTCACTTATACCATGCCTGTTGAATGATGATATGCGTATGCGTATGTATGTGTGACACACACAATTCATATCCGGGGTTCGGCCCTCGGTGGACGAAGAGACGAAGACGACGACGACGACGACGACAACAACAACAACATCGAGGTTGGTTTGTCCGTGGACGTCCTGACGTCCCAGGGAAAAATCAGGGGCGGCGAATAGGAATGTTGGACGCGCGGCCTTGGAAAAAAGTGATTTGATAATGGCGGGGCTGACGTACGCGGCTCGTTAGGTTCACTGCCAGTTCGGCATTTCCCATTCTTTATGTACCTCAGCCATTTCACAGCCCATTTAATTTGACCGGGAAATCTATTACGCACTAGCTTTACGGAAAACCCGTCGGTCCGTATGAACCATCCTCGCAGCCAAAGTTCATCCCGTGTGCTGCCTTTGTTTCCTTCCTTTACGTAGGTAGTCTCTACTAGGATCCCCCCTCTTACATATACCACTTCTCCCACTCCCCTCCCCACTTACCGGCAAAACCCATTAATGGCTTCTCATCAAGTTCCTTGTTGGCATAGGTATGACAGCATCTATAACATGTGGGGAGGAGATCTGAAACATCAAGGACACTTAGTGTACAAGTTGGAAAAGGGTCGTTGAAGATTGAGGATGATGTACCGTACCCAAACAGGCAAGATTAGCTGGCTAGCCGCCCTATTTCTAATTATTCCTGGCCATTCAATCCGCTCAGCCGTTACAACGAAGCGAGAGACCGACCGTCTGAGACGCTAGACATGTCAAACGTCTTTGGTTCATCAGCCTTGGCCACTCATCATCCCCACTCAAGAAAATCCCATGCTAACTTGCACCGACTTCATTTGTTCCATGATGATGGAATACCGTTGAATACCCGCCATCAACCTTCCCGGTTTCCCATTCATCTGATATGCCATCGTTCCGACTGTGAAATACCCTCTAGCCCTCGGGTGAAGAGTGTGTTCCAACCAGGCCGTTGCTGGGGAATTATGGTTCGAAGGCCCCTTGAAGCCGACACAGACGACGTCATGTCTCCATGGTATGGCTCAGACATCCACCCATCTGCTTGAGAGAATTGCAACCGGACGGTACTTATGAAGTCATGATACCCTGGGGTCTCGTCTTCTAACTGAAGTGTACGCACTCATGGATCCATGCCGCGTCGAGCAGGTATGCGATGGACTGGACTTGGGCCTACGCTCCCTGATTATCTTTGGGCAAATTGGAACCCAGCCTGTGTCTCTTGGTCGACGATTCATGAAGCTTATGCGATACGAGCTGAGGTGGGATGGGATACGGCCGCACTGTGGCAGGTTATATCTTGACCTCGGAGCAACAAGCCTCCCCCCGGGGAGCAAGCATCAAATGGCGAGCTAGGTCCTGACTAAGAACAGATGATCAACACGGACGAAACAGCCTCGAGGTTTCGTATTCCTGGAAGATCCCTCCACAGCCCAATGGAAGCCATGTGGCCGCTGTCGCCAGTCTTTCCGAGGCTTGGTGTCCCGCCCACCTCCGCCCAACTGGAGGCATCTACAGGTTGGTATGGTCATGTTCAGACCCCGGCGAACCACTGGACCTGAGTATGGGATCTTCCAAGCCCACAAACTGTCATCTCGAGCAAGCGCTTGAACTCGGACGTCTCCTCCTTCTTCGGTGATGGAGGCCCAGAACCCAAGCCACGCATGTAGCGGTCGAACGGCTTTGTTGACTACACTCCACACACTTGAGTGCCCACGTGGACAACCACACGCTGTCACTGCGCTTGCTGGAATGGTCCTCGCCTTCAAGGCGACACCACTCGTGAATGTGGTACGCTAGCGTCCACTGCTGAAGAGCCGCTGAGATGTAGATCTGGACGGGCGTGATATAGCTGTAGTGCCTTGGTAAATCCAGGGAAGAGAGCCGGGGTAAGATGTCAAGATCCATAGAGCCCCCGGCTCAGACGCGTTGCTTATGATAAGCCGTCACATCTTCGAACATTGGTTTGACTTACGTACCTTGAGACGGAATCCCTTTGATCTCTCGAATGGTCGGGACTCGTGGAGGCCGAATCAATGGAATATCATCTGCAAATGTAACCTCGAGTCGCTCACAACAGTCCAATAGAACCCGCCCGCCCCCTTCCCCTCTTCCCCGGATCGACAGCCGCATAGATTCCCCAGGGCCCCGCTCCGTGCCTTTCTCTTCAGGAAGCGAGCTTGGCGGAGGCTCGGTCCCCCTCACTTTCAAACTCTGAACAATGAGGCCGGTTCTGAAACGGAGCACTCGCCCAGCAAATGTGCTGGAGCGAGTCCACCGTCGCCGCGTGGTGTGGCACCATGTACTATTCCCCAAAACGAGCAACTAATCAACAGGCACATAGCATGGCAGGGGGTCATTCAGAAAACATGGGGGGAATACCCCTCTTGACAACGGGCTCCAAAGACGAAATAAGTCCTTTGCTGCTACATACATACAACAATATACTATACATACATACATACAGATTGCACATACTCATCCCCTGACCATTCTTCCAGAATATGGACGAAAGGTCCTCTTATATGATGTCCGGCACCACAGCGCCCGCCATGGCGGAGACGACCCCCCTTTTACAAGCCGGGAATGCCACGGCCGTCACCCTGGCTGCGACGACCGAGCCGTTTCGGTGGCGGGACGAGGGGGACGAGGAGACAGAGAACCCCGACCGCCCGAAGGGGTTCAGCTTCGCCGTCGTCTATAGCTGTATCCTCCTGGGCGACTTCTTCGTGGGATACGTGAGTTTTTGGCAGATGTCTACCAGTCCATACCCCTGGCTTCGGCACACTCACTGACAAGCCCCTCGCCAGGACACGAGCTGCGTGACGACATTGACCCCAGTGATAAGCGATGAGTTCCACGCTATCGGTGATATTGGCTGGTACGGGATAGCATAGTGAGTAATAAGCGACCCAGTTCAGCCGATCGAGTTCCCAAGTCTGACCAACCTCCCACAGTATACTCGCCCTGGCCTCGACGATCCTGGCCTTCGGGCAGCTATACAGCCTCCTGCCCGTGAAGCCCGTCTTCCTAACTTCCTTCGTCGTTTTCGGGACGGGCTCGGTGATCTGCGCTACCGCGCCGTCCTCCCTCGTCTTCATCATCGGACGAGCAGTGGCAGGGCTCGGCGGCGCCGGCATCTTCTCGGGCGCTTCCATGTATGATTGATTGACCCCCTCCCATACCGTTACCCTTGACAACCCCAGACACCAGAACCGCAGCCAAGTACGAGAGAACAAGCTGACATAATCCTCCTCCCAGTGTCATCGCAAACGTAGTACCCCTCCACAACCGCCCAGTCTACCAGGGGATCTCCGGCGGCGTGGAGTGCATCTCCCTCGCCTTCGGCCCCACCATCAGCGGCGCCATCGCGCACTACTCCTCCTGGCGCGTGTCCTTCCTGGTCATCGCCCCGGCCGCCCTCCTCAACGTCCTCACCGTCTGGTCCCTCGTGCCCAGCCCCCCACCCCCCAGGGCCGCCCAGGCCGGCGGCACCGCCAAGGCGCCGCCAGCGTGGCGGCAGCTCGACGTCCTGGGCATGGCCCTCTTCGTGCCGACGGCGATCTGCCTCGTCCTCGCGCTGCAGTGGGGGGGCACGTCGCACGCCTGGGGCGACACGCGCATCGTCGCGCTGCTCGTGGCGGGGGGCGTCCTGTTCCTCGCCTTCGTGGCGTCCCAGAGACACAAGGGCGACAGGGCCATGGTGCCCCCGAACCTGCTCGGGAGGCGCTGCGTCGCGCTCGGCTCGATGGCCAGCTTCTTCGCGTCCGCGTCGCTCTACGTCTTCGGGTTCTTCCTGCCGGTCTACTTCCAGGCCGTCCGCGGCGCCGACACGCTCGAGTCCGGCGTCATGTACCTCCCCTCGGCGGCGTCGCTGGCCGTGGCCGTCATGGCGGCGGGGCACGTTACGAGCTGGGTGGGGTACTATACGCCCGTCATGGTGATGGGGACGGTGCTCATGTCCGTGGGCGCGGGGATGATGACGAGGTTCAACGGGAACACGCCGGCTGTGGAGTGGGCCGCGTACCAGGTGGTCTTCAACCTGGGGGCCGGGGCGGCATTTCAGCAGCCGTACACGGCGGTCCAGACCGTCCTCGAGGAGAGATATGTGCCAACTGCGATCGTGGTCCTCAGCTTCGTGCAGGAAGTAGGCGGCATCGTCGCGCTCACCGTGGCGCAGAACGTCTTCATCAGCCGGATGATGTCTAGGCTTGAGGACCTAGGAATCGGGCTGGACCCGAGGGAAGTGCTGGACCATGGCACGCTAAGCTTGATTGATGCAGTACCGGAGAAGCTGAGGGGGTTAGTGTATGTGGCGTATATGAGGACCCTGAGAGAAATATTCTGGATCGGGTTGGTGTGTGCCTGCCTGACGGTTTGTGCAGTTGGGATCGAGTGGCGGTCGGTCAAGCATGAGAAGAGGGGGGAGGCAGGAGGGTATAGTTCGAATGGCCGGGATAGCGAGGATTAGAAGATTGCATGTGGTGTTGGTAAGTACCTGGGTAAATAGATACAGGCATTCATCTGGCGTCCGTCTGGCCGTTTATCTGGCTAGCTAATAGATTTGATACCGATATGGCTTCAATATCCCGAAGAGTCTGTCTGGTGTGCAAGGGATACCAGATGCCTCACGGGACCCCAAGAGAGGAAGTCTACCATGGCTTATGGAATTTATTGCCAAACTCTTTCGAGACTTTATCACACCTTAGGAACACATTGCCCGTTGACTCCGGTGAGTGAGCGTATTGAAGTAACCCAAGCCCATCATGATCATGGAGTGTTCGACACGTCTCATCCGTGAGGTCGTCAGTGAGGGTGAAGGTGACGCTACAACCCCCCAAGAGGAACAACTACAAGTGCCTGACCGTCTCTCTGCGCATATACCTAGATAGTCGGCTGTCAGTATTGGTTCCGAGGTCGTTGTTTGTGCCGACTTCAGAGTTGATGATGCGTGAGTGAGCCTGAGGGAGTAAGATAGAGAATCATGTTATACAGTGAATGGGGGGATGCCGCATATCAAGGGTTAGGGGCTTCAGGGGCCCAGTCATGAGGTTCGAGGTTCACTCAGGGTGTGACCTCAATCGTTGACACATGCCCAGAATTACTTTAGGCGGGGGGGGGGGGCGCATGGTCAGGCCCGGGGGGGCCCTACGATTTACCCCCCATTGCCCCTCCCCCACACCTGAGCAATTGGCGCATTCCAGTTGATGACACTGGGTTGAATGAATGGATGAATGACCATCGTCATCGTCCGTCCGTCCTCCTTCCCTTTCATCAGCCTTACGGGGTGATTCAAATCCACCAAACACCTACCTATTTAATTCCTTGTCAGCCTTGCCCCCTCCGTATACACTCGACGTAGTTGCTTGCCTTGCCCTTTTTTGATCTGATCTCCGGTGCCACTTCTGTCCGACAACACACCACGTTATAAGCAATGGAGAAACTCCCCTCCCCAAGGATCCCGCAAGAGTTCATCCTCGACGCCTTCGCCGACCCCACCTCCGTCCGGGATGTCGTTCGCGGTACGTCTTGTGATGATTTCCTCTCGATTCCAAAATCTCTCTCGTTGATCCCCAAGCCTCTCTTCCATCCCATCCTATCCCCATACAATCCAACATCCTAGCCCCTCGCCCCTCGCCCATCCGGCTTCCACCCACAATATGACCTTAACCCCCCCCCCCTCTCACCTCTCCTCGTAGCCAAGCCCACCCCAAACCACACACACACACACACACACACACACACACACACCTGACATGACAAACAAAACCCGGCGCTGACATTGTCCCCGGCCTCCCCCTTCCCCCCTCCAACAGGAATCCTCCACACGATCTTCTTCCACCGCTACTTCCCCACCATAACCCCCCAGACCCACGAGGTCCTGGACCTCACCCTCCCCTACGTCGCCGAGCCCGAGCTCGAGACGCTCATCGGCCAGCGCACCGCGACCCTCGTGCGCGAGCTCGACACCGCCGCCGCCGAGAGGACCACCCTGGCCCAGGCACAGGCCCAGGCCCAGCAGCAGCAGCACTCCTCGTCCTCCTCCCTGCAGCAGCAGGCCCGCGCCGTGGTGGGGGGGTTCCTGGGGGGTGCGGGTGTGGGCTCGCCGATAAGTGGTGGTGGTGGTGGTGGATTTTTGGGAGGTGGAGGAGGAGGGAATGGGAACGGGGGCGGCGGCGGCGGTGGTGGTGGCAGGGGCCAGATAAGCGTGCAGTTCATGGAGAAGACGAGGAGGCGGAAGATGTGGTACAAGGGCGACGAGGAGGTCTGCTGGGAGAGCTGGACCGTCCGGGTCACTGTCGCCGAGCCCAGGACGGAGAGTGGTGAGTCCCTTTCCCCATCCCAGCATTTTCTCTGTAAAGGAGAAGGAAGGAGGAATGAAGGGCAGAAGAACATGACTGACACAACATCCCACCGCCACAGAACGAGCAAAGGTCCGCAAGGCAATGGAGTCCACCCTCCTCACCACCGTCATGAAGATAATCACCTCGGTCAACACCTACAAGGACCACATACCGCCCATCACCACCACCGAGACGAACCCCTTCCCCTATTCCATAACGGTGAACCAGAAGGAACCCGGAGGAGGAGGAGGAGGCGGTGGCGGCGGCGGTGGTTGGGGTGGGCGGTTCGGAGGGCTGTATTGATAGACGCGACGGCAAGGACGTGAGGAAGGACGAGAAAGACACCTGCTGTGCGAGCGGGAAACGGCTGGTGTGCCGAGTATATCTTTTAAAGCTTTGTTGGGCGTTGGGGGGGAGTTATAGCGTAGATACGGGGGCAAATAGTTACGGAATGGCCTCCATGTTGGTAGGGATCGGTTGAATTCTGCGTTCTATGAATGGATTATTGGGTGGAAGCAAAGACGGAATGAGATACCCGAGGCCATCAGGACATGGCATCAAATACTACTACACTGTAATCGGCTCTTCATGACGTGAACCACCCATGTCGTTCATGCAACATGCCAAGCATGCCTACATGTGAGGAGTACTCAAACCCAGGCTCACAACCCTCGAGATACGAAGTGGCACACAGGAGAAAGACGTGTTAGGCATCATAACGAAAATAAAAGGCTCGATTCTTTTCCCAGAACGGATACAATGACTAACTAAACCAGACAAATCCAACCAATCCCTTCCATGTACTCAAACCACCAAAACCAGTGTGGTTGTCCAGAGCCTATGCCTAGTACTGAGAACTACCCTGTCCAGTCCATTCCGGTTCACACCTTATTGTTACCGTTGGCCCTTGGCTCCGTGCTCCCTCGTATGTCCAAAGAACAGTAGAGTAAGGAAGGTATAACCCTCCTTATATCCAGGACTCCATTGCTATTGGGTAAAAAGAAAGAAAACACAAAAAGCAAAGATGTGGCCCAGCACACATCACAAACAAAATACAATGCGCTCGCTACCACCGTATGTCCCTTAATCGTTTCCTTGTACACTTCGAGAAGTATTAACCCCCCCCCCTCTTTGGTCATTATTTTGTTGGGGGACGCCGTCAAAAGCTGACATCCCCTTTACTCGTCGTAATCGTGCACCTCGTGACGGTCGTGATGTTTGTTGTGATAGGCTATAAAGCCTGTAATGCGATCCCGTCATGCTTCCCAGATTGACAAAAGCCACTGACCGAGCCGATTTGGCTCGCTAGCGCCTAAAAATGTCGGCAGGCTTCTAACCAAATCGATGAAGAGTAGCAGGGCCGTATGCTTCGATGCTGGTGGGCATCTCACCAATGCCCCGGAAGGTCTGAGTGAGATCTAGCGCGTCTGAGTCGTCGGAACCAAATTGCGCGAGATCTATCGTGGTGTCCAAGCCGTTCACGTTCTCGGTGATGATCCAGTTCTCCGCGTCATACTCTGGCAGTTTGCTGTTTGGAGGCAAGTATTTACTCGGCGACGACAGCACCTTGCAGGGTGACTCGACGTTCCATGCGGCGTTCTCGTCCACTGCGGGGAAGAGCGGGAAAGACTTGATCGGTGAGATAGACTTAAAGGGAGAAGCGGCCGGTGTCTTCTGGTTGCGTTTCTCGCTCATGATCTCATCGAGCATCCTTCCAGCCGAGTTGGCCAGAGGAGAGTCCAATTCCGGCCCTGATGCGTCGTCCTCCCAGATGGTGAAGGCGGCCTTGGCCTTCCGGCCAGGGTACTTCGTATTGTATTCGCGGATGCACTGAGGCGTCTCAAGCATCTCTCTGACTTCTGCTCTCAGTTTGTCATGCTGCCGGATCGGAGATGTGTTGTATTTCGAAGTTGTCTTTGGAGGCGGGAGACTTGGAGCCGCCATAAGGTTTGACTTCTTGGAGTTGGCGGGAGTCTTCGTCGCTGCAAACTGTTTCGAAGGCGAAACTCGGTATTGCAACGGAGACCCTTTACCAACCGGAGAAGAGGACGGCGGGGGCATGCGAGGCCTTGCTTTGGAGGGACTGATCGGTGAGGAGGCGCGCAACTTTCTGATTGCATCTTCTGCCCGTCCACCGCCCTGATAATGCTGGTTGTCCGCCTCAGACGAGAACACAGGCGCTCTTTGTTGGTTGTATCGCAGAATGGAGGACTCGAGTCCGGTCATGTAGCCGCTATCAACCATCGAGTAACGCTTACGCTTGCCCGATGTGCGACCAGACGAGCCACCAATTCTGTGTGCTCGGGTTGGCGTATCACTGGGTGGTGCGTGCCCAGAAATGGACGGTGGGGAAGAGCTCAGCGTGGCATCAAGAGCACTGTAGTCTTGCTGATGCTCGTTCGCCAGCTCTGTCTCTTCGAACACTTGATCCGAAGCTGGAATGGTGGCGTCCGAGGAAGGCTCGGGCTGGACAGGTGCGGGCGGTTGCATCTTCGGGGCAGGTGGAGGATGTAGTTGGAAATTTGGCAGCTGAGGCGGCAGCATTGGCTCTTGGAACGACTGCGTAGGGGCTGAGGGAAGCGGCGATGGCTCCAAGCGAGTAGCTGAGCCGACCGACAAGTTCTTGCCAAGCATCGCCGTCTCTGCGCCGGATCTCTCCTTCAGGTAGACATCGAGCAGTTCTCGCTCATTTCCAGGGATGATCAGCCAGTAATTGCCCTTGCCGGGGTCATCCTTCGCCCGTGCTTGCTTTTCGAAGAATTTCTTATGGAGACTCAAGTTGTGGCGAATGCTATTCTCCCAAGTGTCGTCCTTCCGGTAGTAGCACCAAGTCTTCCTGATGAAGTCGTAGATCTGGGAGAGCGTGCGGCGGCGAGAAGGCGCCTTCCAAATTGCCAATGCAATCATCTGAGCATACGTGTAAGGCGGCTTGTTGTTCTCCTCCCCGGCATCAACAGCAGGAAACGACTCGGCATCAGGAATAGGGATCTGTTCACGATGGCGGCTGGGTTCATCCGTTTTGGACCTCTTCGGAGCCTTCCTGGGAGACGTGAATTCGAGGGTAGGAGAATCGGGTGCATGTCGCTTGGCGGCACGGGCGTTCGGGTCGCGTTGGCCAAGGGGCCGTGAGGGCGTCTTTAGGCCAGCTGGGGCCGGCAGCAAAGGGGGGTTGCGCGAGGCGGCCGCCGCGGCCGACTTTGGCCTGATCATCTTTCGTGGGGTCTGCGGTGAATTCTTATGCATCGAGTCCGTTGTGGGCGCATGGCGGGCTGACACTGGAGGTGCTAGAACTGGACCGTTTGATGTGAATGGTGAGTTCAGCTGTGCGGAAGCAGGAGCTAGAGCTGGACGCGAAAAAGACGTGTCGGGACCGTTGATGGTAGCAAAATCTGTCGCAGTGAAGGGAGATGGTGTGGGCTCGAACGCGGAAAGTCCACGGGCAAGGTATTGCTCGGATGAAGAGTCGAACGAATCAGGAAAACTAGTGGCGGGTAACCCTGTCATATTGTAGGATGATGTCGCGGGCACCATAGAAAGAGAGGCTTGTTGCTGGTCATAAGGCAAACTAGGCATTTGATAGTTGATGTCGTTGAACACAGAAGGCGCTGATGATGACATCAGGTCGAATGATGGCTCAGGCTCAGGTGAATACGATTTCTTGTGCGAGATACTAGCAGCAGGTTGAGAGCGACGACGCGGTCCCGAGAAGTTGGGCATGGGCGCGCTGTTAGGGTTTGAGCCAGCCGTGAAAGACTGGGCATGAGCCCTCGCGAATCGCGGCCGCGACGGATTGGCGACGCCGTCGCCGTACCGCGGATTTTGGACCATCTCTGGTTGTGATCCAGTCCAGTCCAGTCCAGTCCAGTCCAGTCCAGCCTCAGCAACGATGTCGATTACAGCAATTGATAGCTGGTAGCTGATAGCGGACAGAGCGGGGAGGGTGTGACTTTTTGGGATTTCCAAAGTTAGTAAGTGGGATCAGTGAGTTAATAGGTATGAGACGAGAGGTCACTTCGGAGGGATGTACATTTAATTAGCAGATGGGCGGTGGGGCTCCAGCAAGGGAGGAACCTCCAGGCTGTGGCGTGTCTGTGGGTAGCGGCAATGAACACAGAATTGAATGTCTCAGGCGGGCGGTGAATCTCGATTCTTGGCTCAAATCTGGCCGCGACGAATCTCGAGTGTCAGCTGTCGACAGATCCTTGATTTAGAAGGTTGAGGTTGAGGTTGAGGAGGAGGAGGAGGAGAAGAAAGCACAGCAGTAAGGCGGGCGAGGGCAGAGTGAATTGACGGAGAGATGGAGGGAGG
Organism: Cytospora piceae; assembly: GCA_016508685.1. Taxonomy (NCBI): domain Eukaryota; kingdom Fungi; phylum Ascomycota; class Sordariomycetes; order Diaporthales; family Cytosporaceae; genus Cytospora; species Cytospora piceae. The sequence goes on along the minus strand of JADMLE010000001.1, from coordinate 607,837 downwards.
TGGTGAATGAGGAGCAGGTCGGGAATCGAGGGGAGTGGATGGATGGATGGTACAGCGTGGAGTATGGAATGAATGTGTAGTGTACTTGAACGGGCTGTACCAGGCCAAAACTCAGTGCTGCAGTGAGAGAGTGGGCCTCCGCATAGCGTGGTGGGTGGGCACTGACCTGCAAGTGGACGACGGAAGGGAAGGAAAAGTGAAGGGGGAACCTTGCAAATGCCCGAGAAGCGAACCAGGAAGAGAAAACGAACGAGGAAAGCTGGGGACAGTGCGGGATGGAAAGTGGGAGGAGGAGGAGAAACGATGATGAACGGACGAGGAGGAGGAAGGCACTGATGGATTCGAGACAAAATGACAGGGGGCAGGGGGGGGGAAGAGAATGGCAAACCTTCTTGGGTGGAGTAGCAGATCAATTACATAGAGAGGAGCACTTGAGAGGGCAAAAGAAGATGCAAGAGCCGAACAAAAAAATGGAGGGGAAAAAGGCAGTTGACTTACATACATACAGAAGAAGACCCACACACAGCACCTATGTAAGTAAGTACGGCCTGGGATTTCTGTCAAGGTTGCATTCCAAGCCCTACGGCTGTGCTAGGTTAAGTAGACGGCAGCCACGAAATACCTACCTAGGTATTCTTCTTAATCTTGAGGATCAATTGAGACTGGAGAAGAAAGACAGAAAAGGGAAGAGAGGAAGGAAAAAGGAGAGAATTAATTGCTGTTTGGACTATTCCGTCCTGTTCGATGGTACAACAGCAAGGAGCAGCTGTCGAGATATCTACCGAGTCCAAGCTGAAAACGGGAGGCTGAAAGAGGAAGCTGCATCCAAACCTTGGAAAAGCGGAATCGAGTGCGCTGAGTGTGTTTGAGGAGCGAACAAGCAGGCAAGCAAGCAAGCAAGCAAGCAGCAACAAGCCACGATCCCATTGCATGTGAGTGAGTGTGTGCAGATACACACAGACAACACTGGAGAAGAGAGCAGGGATGAGGCCAGCCAGCTGCCAGGATGGCACAACAGGAAAAGAAAACAGGGGACAAGGGTGTAAACGGCAGGGGTGTATGTACATACATACCTAGGTCGACAGGGATGGATAGGGCTGTCTCGAAGATAGGCCGAGTGGGGAGGGCGAGCTTGAAATGCGTCACGGCATGATTGGACAGCACCGGACCCATGCTGCGACACGTCGGCAGGGATTTGCCGCTTCACGACCAATGCGTGCGTGCCGTTGATATGGATTAATGATGTGACGAAGGCCCCGAGCACCACACCAAAAAAAAAAAGTCCGATTTGACAGTTTCGGAGAGGGAGAAGGGGGGGGGGGAGAGAAAGAGAGGTCCAGACTCTCCATCATCAGGACTCCATACTGACATTTTGACTGACTGCCCATGTCCAAATGCATGAAATGTGGATTGCCAATGACGCCCGTCCAAGTCATCATCATTCGAGGTCTTGAAACAACGTCGTCCGGGGGGGGGGGGGGTAAACGGGCGGGCGGGATTTGATGAGTGGTGATGATGATGATGATAGCATAGTAGCGGGAGGTTGCGACAGCAGCAGACTGTCCTGACTGTCCTGACTGTCCCTGACTGTCCCTGACTGAACTGAATTAGCCGACGATCTCACGACATCTGACGCTCGTTTGCTGGAACGGGAACAGTGAAAAGATTGTGCGACGAGTAGCGATCGACCGCGACTTCTCCCCGGTGACACAAGCGCTTACATGTCACAAGCTCATCAGAGGCTCAGGTCGTATTCTAAACCCGCCACTCCGTGCTATTTCCATTGCATTGGGAAACCTCGGACAATCATCTTGATTCTAGAACCCCAATCAAACTTGGCACATATACAATGCTAAAGTGGTTGCATATACGTCTCCACCCGCTGTTCGTTTAGTATACATACATAGTACGATTCAGCGGCAGTGGATTAGTGGTCCACTTTGCTTACTATACTGTGTGGTACAACCATTACCAAATCCCGCGAGAACTTCATACATACATATCTAACCCACGACAACCTCCTCCTTCCAAGGTCGTCTGCCGGGCGGAATCATCAGCTCGCCGTCACCGATACCGATGCGGATTTGCTCCACCCTCCTCATGAACCTGTGACAAGCCCCCTTCATCTGGTGTTATTTGAGCTTTATAAGAGACACAGACACGGCCTTGTGGACACCTCCTCATGACTGATTATGCTCACATTTTCCATATTCTACATACATACTTACATAGCATCCCACATCATGAAAATTGTTCCCGATCGCGATCTATCCATGGTCCAGTCCAGGTAAGCCAGCTCGCCTATCATAATTCATCAAGAGGGATTTACTTATCATGCTTTAGTACACCCCGAACCTCGCTCTGAGGCGCAGCTGGCGCCTTCTTCCATCATGTTGGATGTTGAGCAGACAGGCACTTGAAAACAAGGTGGTCCCTTGTGAGAAAAAGCAAGATGGACAACCTGATTACTCACGGCGGACCGCACACGAAACCGCTGGCTTGGACGCTTGGGCCGGTGGGTATAGCCAGCCCATTAGCTGCCCAGGTGCCTCGCAGGCCTTACAAAACAATCGATAACTCTTTTGACCAGAGGCAACTACCGCGAGTGTGGTCTGTGCTTGCATCTCTCTTATCGATTATCATTCAGATGTAATGGGTCTGTCTGTAATGGGTATAAATGTATAAGTGAGAGTGAGCCAGTCGCTAACCAAACAACCATCAATCATATCAACCAAGCAGAAATGGTTGTGTTGTGTCGAGAATCAAGACAGAACAAGAAAAGAAAACAACCAGCAAACGGCATCAAAACCTGAACTAACCAGTCCAACCATGATGGCCAGAAGACAACAAAGGAAACCCCTTGCCGACGCGTCGGACAAAATGAATGCCCGCGTGCACCTGCAGCTGCATCGCGGCGACACCGACAAAGACCCCTCCACTGCTGGCCAACGGAGCCGACGGGGCAAACGCGAAGCTAGAGCAGATAACAATAAGCTCGCAGGACAACAGGCAGGACAACAGGCAGAAGAGTGCCAGTCCCAGTGTATGTATATCCTCCTTCCTCCCTCTCTCTATCTGTCTCTAACTGTAGTATCTCGTCTCCTACGCAGGCGGCCTACAGGTCCTTTGCAATATCGCAGGAGGCGATCCTGACGTTGGCAACATCGACACTGGCAACATTGATACTGGCAATATCGACAGTGGCCGCTACAACAACGCTGAAGCCGACGTCGCTATCCTGTACACCGACCCAGAATACATAGCACAGCTGTGGGCCCAGGTTGCCGAGGCTCGGGGCATTGTTGTCTTCCGAGGAAGAGCTTCCAGACACCTGTGATCTTTTAGGGGGACAGGAGAGGACCAAGTACAACAACATAGACCAGAGGTCGGCGCTAAGCGACAGGGACATCCTAGACCTGTACAGAATCACAAGTTGTACACGACATGTACAAGGCGAAACACCACAGAGGCCTTGCGACCCCAATGGCCCAGGACAGTGTCAAGGATGCCCTGGGTCTAGGCCTGGGTCCGGACCAGACTCAGACAGCTACCACAGCTGGTCATGAGGGCAAGGACGAGGGCAAGGACAAGGACAAGGACAAGGAGGGTCATCCCCACGGCGATGACAACCGTGAAAAGGCCTCGGAGCGCGCCCGTCTTGCTGGTATCCGTGACGTGCTCATCTCTGCAGAGGAGTCTCTCACCCTTCGGCAGCAACACTTTGAGCACCTGTTTGCTAGACATAATGACCGGTACCAGGAGGACTGTTTCTTCTCCCAACTCGCCATCCGCTACCTTGCTAAGCCTACCCTTCGGCACGTGCTGTACCCCTTGCCTGCGCCTGAGCCTATGTCTACCTCTGCTTCCCCTTCCGCTTCCGCTCCCGGGCCAGCAGCGGCGTGGGCTGTCGACCAGCGCCCATCGGAGAATTTCTATTGCTTCCCAGCATTCCGGTCCCAGGACCAGCCCGACGACGGCTTCTCAGCCCCTGCCCACTGGAGGCCCCAGCACAGCTACTGGCTCCTCCCTGCACACACCGGAGCCCCATGCAGCAGCTCGTCATCCAGACTGTCTCCCCGGAGCGGGGTTCCGTCTATCCGTACATGAGCTTCGAGTACGTTTACCACAACATGCCATCCGCCCGGTCCCGAATGAGCTACAATGACCTCGACTCGGACGCCAAGGCAGCCGAGACCCTTACCCAGGTGTTGCAGCCGGCCGCCGCGGCTCTGTACGAGCGATTCTGCTTGCGCAAGGAGGCCGTGGAGAAGAAGGAAACCCTCGATGGTGGTCCTGGTGGCGGACGGGTCGCGGGGAAGAGGGACTTTACCGATCGCCTTGCATACTACGTCGTTCTCTACTCGAAGGATGAGTACCAGGTCTGGGTGCTGGTGCCCGAGGTAGGAGCCGTCAGTCCCCCACCTCCTCCTCCTCCCGTCGCTGCCCAGTTCCCGGCAACTCGGGCGACGGCGCCAGCGCAGCCGAAAAATTCCCGCCTTCTCAGCCCCAAAGTCCGTCATGAGGCGTCTGGGTCTCAGCAGCAGCGGCCTTGGTGCGCCCCCTAAGAGACCTCAAAGGCAGGGACGGCGGCTAGACATGACCATCCGGCCTCGTTCTTCTTATCTCCAAAGCATCAACGACAGCAGCAGAGCCACCAGCTGCGTCGGCCGTGTACTGGCGCGGCTGCGAGGCGCGGCTCGTCACCATGGGCCGGTGTAACCGGGATCTCCCCACGCTGGTCGGCTGGGTGAATGGCATCCACCGGTGGGCCGTGGCCGAGCACGCAGGGGCTGTGCAGGAGGACTCTGAGGTGGCGATGGGTCCCCGTGGGGGTACAGTGAGTGAGCGGGTGGGTTGTCAGTCGATGGTCTGATAACTACCTACTGGGATGCTGCGGGTGACAGCAAATTGACGGGGGAGGCCAGTTTGCGCGTGTGCCTGTCGGGTCTTCCAACCATTATGTACGATGAGGACATTGTTGCCGTTATGGCATTTGATATCTTCACAATCGGGGCTCGAGGTCTCTCGCCCACGAGGTGAATAGGTCCTTGTATGGTGGGGAAGGTGCCCCTCAAGGGTCTAATGCTACTAGACCGGACTGGGAGGAGAAGTCGTAACTTAGATTAGAGAAAACAACAACAATCAAGTACCCGATCATCAAAGCCATCTCCTGTGTGTGTATTTCTTGTCTAACGTCCTGGGAAGGGTAAGCGGTCATGATTATGCTGTGCCGTGCCCCTGCCTTGTGGGATGCCTCGTTTGTGCATGTCAGGAATAAGGTTGAAGAGTACGGAAGAAAAAGGGAGTTGGAAATTGCAGCTGAGCCAAGTCAACTCTTATAGACATCCATGGATGATACGCCAGTCCACAATTCCTCCATTTGGTGGCTTGAGGCTATAGTGCTCGAGTGGATTCCTTCTCAACATATCCGCCAGTCATTAGCCTGGACTGATACCCATATAAATATATATGTGTGTATATATATATATATATATAATCCTCAGCTATCCTAGGGAAGATGGGAATTACAACCCTGAGCCCCCTTTAATGACTCTAACTCTGCTCCCAATGCCACAATCTTCCGAGATGAATGAAGTGAGGTGAGGTTACGCGACGCGACTTTCCCGGCGCGTCCTTCCTTGGCGCCGGGCGGAAAAGAGGGGAATCCCTGCCATACCGAGCCCGCTCCTGATCCTGGGGTGCTCGAACCACCCCCTCCCCCCCCCCATTTAGCCACCCCCTCAAGCCTAGTTGCCTTGCAGCACAGGATGGGTCCAGCTCACTCACCATCACGAATGTAGTATCAACGTCGATCAATCTGATCATTTTACCCGTGACAAACGTATGGAAATAGGATCATGCAAGCACTCAAAGCAAGAAGAAGAGACAAGAAAGAAATCCCCAACCTCGGGGACAATGCCAACAAAAAAGAAACAAAACAAAAAAGGCACCCTGCAAAGCTCCCAGACATCATCATCACCAACGGCCCCCATGTAGCCCCCCGTGTTCGTCCTGTTTCGCATCTCGCGATACGAGAGTTTCATCCATCCATTCTACGGACTTAGCGTACACAGTATTATATGTCCCATCCCATCCCATCCCATCCACAGGCATGCATTCCTTCCAACAACCAACGCTCCCCCCCCCCCTCCCGTCCTGCCCGTGCAGGCCTTTTTTTCGTCGTTATGTGCATGATCATGATTATATATCCAACAAACAAACGCCATACCTGCTAGTCGATCGATCCCCAAAGAAAGGATAATAATGACGAGGACGATGAGGCGATACTGACCACACAAATGGGGCCGAGAAACTAAAGCGAGTACATAGCAACAAAACCCGTGATGCATACGTACATGCCTAGGTACCTATTTAAGTAAGGGAGAGGAATGTTTGTGACGTATACAAAGTACGGCGGCAATGAAGAAGCACACGCAGGACAGCCTGGACAGGCCATCTGCGGAGCTTTCCCTCCATCAGAGCTCGGGTCTTCGCTTACCATTCCGTCGAGCCGATTACATACGCAGATATTGCCATACCTAGGTACTCACCTGGGAATGTTCCATGTGATCAACCGCCATCGATACTTCTCGTATAAAAGCTAAATATATATCTCTATATATATATATATAAATAAAAACCTGTTCTCAACGTGGCAGCCGTGGCAGCCGTGGCTGTAAACCACAACCCAAAAAATCCGAGATAACAATGATGAGCATGCGAGCCGGTAGGAGATCAGAACATGAACACCCACGTAGACATATTCATTGTATTGATGCTATATACACACACAACTCACAAGCAACAACGACGGATACTGGGCAGGTAAAACAGAACCGAAAAAAAGAGAAGCAGAAAACGACAATCTGACTACCCACCCATCCATCCATCCAATCCATCCCCATACATGTTCGCTCACCTCTCCTTCACCAACTCCTCTTCATGCCTCCTCCATCCATCCCGCTCGAGGCCATGTCTCCCACAGAACCTCACCAGAGCGATGCCGGGGGAATTCTCCTCCGCTGTCACACCATCTTGGCCCTGGACATCCTCCCCATGTCTATCCTCTTGCGCGTCAACCTCAGTGACAACCCTAGCCTCATCAACACATCGGCGATACTCACCCACACCAACAACCCCAGCCCCATCACTATCACTCAGATCAACCGCCCTCCTCGCCTCGGCGACACAGTCAAGATAATCCTCGACCTCGACAGGTTCCCCATCCCGGTCGTACTCGGAGCTCCCGAACGTGACATGCCGCTCGCGGCTGCTGGCCGGCGCCGTGCGTGAACCACACTTCTAATCCAACACCCGCCCCGCAACAGCCGAAACGCTCTTGTCCTTCGTCTGCGTCTTCTTCAGCGCCCTGCCGGCCTGGATCTCCCCCAGAAGCCCGGCCGGCCGTCCGCCCGTAGCAGCTGGCGGCCCGGGTGGCAGGTCACCCGCTGCCGGGGGCGGCGGCGGTGGGGGAGGTGCCATGCCCGGGATGGGCGGTGGCGGGGGGCCAGGGGGTGGAGGAGGCGCTCCGGATGGGCCAGGTGGAGGGGGAGGAGGTGGTGGTGGAGGAGCACCGCCTGGAGGTGGGCTCGCTGCGTCTGGCATCGGGGGAGGTGGCGGCGGCATGGCCGGCGCCGGCGAGTCGCTGGTCTCAGGTGAGTCGCTGGTCTCAGGCGCCGGAGCAGGGGGAGGTGGTGGGGGTGCGATGGGAGAGCTCTGGGCTGGAGATGCAGCCGCCTTGTCGCCCATAGAAGACAATGGGCGGGGAGGGCCCATGGTTCCGAACAGGATAGAGGCCAAAGCAGCAGCGCCCTGGCCTGGCCTATCGTCATCGTCC